>WSYH01009934.1:0-24548 GCA_036426205.1 Ascaphus truei | reverse complement strand
TATGTGTATACCGGTATTACCTCTCTGGGTGTGTATGTGTATACCGGTATTACCTATCTGGGCGTGTATGTGCATACCGGTATTACCTCTCTGGGTGTGTATGTGTATACCGGTATTACCTCTCTGGACGTGTATGTATATACCGATATTACCTCTCTGGACATAGTGAATGGACCGGCTTGGGGGGCCGCGGGATTTCCCCGAGCAGGGAGAAAGCAGGGCTGTTATTAAGGAGACCGGGCGCGCGCCCGCACACGCACCAACGCGCACTATATAACAAGCCTAATGCAGCCAATCAAGAGGATGCGTCAGGAGCCTGGGGGTGGGGCCAAGGAGAGTAGGAAACATGTCTGTCTGTCTCGAGCGTGTCACTCCTTTTACCATGGTGTCCAGTATTTTTGCTTTAGACACGTGGCAACCCTATACACGAATCCTGTGCAAAGGATTCTGGGAACGGGCATGCACAGTTTCAGGAACAGGTTCACTTGCAGATAACGGCATTCATTAACTTGAAACTCCATCATGCATTATTTCCACTAAATTCAGGGGGTTTTCGTTCCAGCAGCTGGGCCAGAAGTTGAAGTCTTTCTGCGGTCATGGTGATGTCATCCAGTGCGGCGCTTTCTCCGGGAACGCCTTGTACATAGTAAGTGTGTATCCGCAAATGTCTAGCAGCCCCAGCGCGGGGCCCCTCAGACGGATGTGATATTGGGGAGGCAGAACGTGTGGGCCGGCTAATTAAGAGTTAATGAAACCTGCTTGTTCTGTGTGTATTCAGCCCAGTCTAATTGGAGACCATATGGTAAGGCAGGGGGGCTCAACTCCGGTCCCCAAACACCCGCAACAAGTCAGGTTTTCAGGATATCCCTGCTTCAGCACAGGTGGCTCAATCAGAATCTGATTGAGCCACCTGTGCAGGAGCAGGGACTGATTGAGCCACATCAGGACGCCCAACGCAGTTAATTTTTGTGCTCCCCAAAAATAGGAAATCTTTTTTTCCCCGTTGTTGCTCAGATGGGGAAACGCTGGCGCACAAGCGCAATTTAAATTGAGATTTCCGCGCACCAAAGACAGCGATTAGCGACGCTTAGCACACCGGCCGTTTTGTCCCCCCCGTGTGAAGCGTCTATTACAGGCCGCCCTGGAGAGGCCGGTGTGCGCCGTGTCACTACAGGTACCCGGTGTGCGCCGTGTCACTACAGGTACCCGGTGTGCGCCGTGTCACTACAGGTACCCGGTGTGCGCCGTGTCACTACAGGTACCCGGTGTGCGCCGGGCACCTTGTCTGGAGGGGGCTTCCTGATGGGCACCTTGTCTGGAGGGGGCTTCCTGGTGGGCATCTTGTCTGGAGGAGGCTTCTGATGGGCACCTTGTCTGGAGGGGGCTTCCCGATGGGCACCTTGTCTGGAGGGGGCTTCCCGATGGGCACCATGTCTGGAGGGGGCTTCCTGATGGGCACCTTGTCTGGAGGGGGCTTCCCGATGGGCACCATGTCTGGAGGGGGCTTCCTGATAAGTCATTGTCCTGTTTGGAGTGATATTTATTATGGTCTCTGATGGGATTATATTATATATAAGGCCTCCGGCTCCTGGGATAGGACGGTCCGCGTGTGGAACCCGCGTAACGGCGCCCTCATCTTCCTGCTGGACGCACACTCGGGATGGGTGAGGAGCGCGTGTTTCTCACGGGACGGAATTCTGCTGGTTACCGCAGGACACGACAAGACGGTAATAATGGTTGCACGCAGGTTGGGGGGTGACCAGGTCGGTGCTATTGCTTAGGCCTCATTTAAACGTCCCTTCACCCCCTTTCATACCTACAGGTTCTGTTATTTGAGTCTACAAATCTGTTTCCGATACAATATGGCCCAACGCCTTAACTTGTGAGATATTTATTAACCAGGCATTAAATAAGTGACGGTGGGTAAAACAAGAGTGACAAAATCCTCCACCGTACAGCAAATAAAAGTACCACCTGTGGGCACATTCACGCCGGGCAGGTCGCTAAGAGATAATGGGGAAAGGCAGGGTTGCTGACCTATCGGAGACAGGCGACTGTTCCCGCATGCGGTAAGTTTATTTATCCATTATAATAATTCACACACCCGACCCCCCCCCCCCCATATCGACGAGAGAGACAGAGAGAGACAGAGAGAGACAGAGAGAGACAGAGAATGTATACAAGACACAATTGGGACCTTTTTTGTGTTGTGTGTCTTTATATTAGTATATATGTGTAACCCCCCTCCTAAAGGGTTATTAACATGACTGTTGCATGCTAGGCGCCACCTTGGGTTGCTCTGGGGATCCAGATGTCACACAGGGATATTTAAGGACTGTTCTAGATGGTTAGGTTCCAGGAGGACATGCGGAGAGGAGCCTTGGAGAAAGTAGATCTGCAATGTTTCTAAAGTAATAGTATATATAGGCCAAGCCCCATAAGAGACTGAAGTATGAAAGCCCAAAGCATCACTCCAGCGACGGCGGTGGACGATGAAAGGAGCCCCCAGTTAGCATGCACTCGCTGTGGGTAAAGTGTGTAGCTGAGTGTACGGGAAGTGTATACATTGAATTAGTGCAAATACACAAAGGTAAAGGGTCCCTGACAATGAAAGTGAGCACCTGTAAAATAATGCACATAAAAGTACTTTCATAGGGACCTAGAGTCTCAATTAAAATACGTGGGACACTGGGGTGAGACGCAGAGGAACAGACACAACGAAAAACAGGCATGGCCCAGATAAGGTCATTGCTGAGCCTCTCCTGTGGCTAAAATAAGCCGTGAGTCTGACAGTATGTGCGGTCTCACTGCGCATAGTATTAGATTCCCCTGTGGGGTACAATGCACCCCTATCGCTAGGTGCTCGTAACGCAGCCGGTGCCTCAGGTACTGGTCGCCGAGGCGGCAAAGCGGAGGTGCGGTAAACTGATTGCCAAATAGTTTAAAGGTATCCATATAAATTGGCCCCTGTGTGCTGCACGAGTAGTATCAGCTAGCATCGCCCTGGTAATCGGGATACACATTGAATGGAATAACGCCGTGGCACTTGCCGTGGCACTTGCCGTGATACTTGACTGTAGTAGACAGAATTTAGGTGGTGCTCCGAGGACCCCTGGACGATCGTAATCAGGTGATGCGGGTCCCGGATAGCGAGCAAAAACTCCTGAGTAAACTCGTTTTCCTTCCGTTAGCGCATCGAGGCCTTACAGGGACGCCTACACGATATATATGATATAGATAAGATATCTTTGTGTTAGGGTGGAGTATACCAGTTATTTTGTTCAGTTGCTAAGTTCCATTTCCATTGTCTATTTCCCAGGTAAAGCTCTGGGACTGTGAGAAAGGACGGTGTATCAAAGTGTTGAAGGTCAGACATTGGGGACCACCCCCACATTTGTTTATTAGGGGAATTAAACTCCCACCTCCTTGCTGCCAACGAACGCAGTAACACGTTCTGTATTTCCCTAACTCATTGGGTCTACTTCTATTTATGGAACGATTAACATGGCAGAATTGTATAAACATACTAAATAGCCCCAAATAAATCCATCACATTTACCTGCGTTCTGTGGGAATATCCCATAGTTTATATTTTTGGCGTGGGGAAAAATAGCGAGTTACTCTCGCTGTATATAATAGTTGATCTGCTTAAAAGTAAAAAGGTATATTAAAGAATTTCAGCTGATAAATCATATAGAAGTAATCTATAGTAGTTAACTATTATATTGCTGTATTAAGTCCCTATTTAACAGATTTTTGTCAACATACAGTAGACATCTTCGCTGAAAATACTTTGTGATACTTGGTGTCCCATGCGTGTGTTGTGTGTAATATATTATATAAAAAAAGCGAGCACTTTCGTTTATCATCTTATATTTCTCGCTCACACCCCATGAAAATATGCACAATTGTAGGTCTGTTCTGTAGATTAACACTATATAAGGAGCACAATGTAGACAATTAACTGGTGAGTAAATTGATGTCACTGTATTGTCAGCAAGTCCCAGATACACTGCAGGAGGTACGTGTTCATTACACAAGAATTTTTTTTTTTCAGTCCTAGCGACCGTCCCCAAGAAACATTTTATGGGCCACATAATTCTCACGCTCACGCACTTTATAACGCCCTTATCTTCTGCGCCAAACACCATTTTGTAACCGTGCACTTGATGAGGTCATCACGCCGTCACCAATTCCAAAGAATATTTATTAGATCATCAAATCATTCTTTCATGGAATAATCTCCTGTGACAGACCTACAATTGATCACATTTTCATGAAAATTGAGTGATTTATCTGCAAGAAATGACAAACAATAAAAGGGGTCCCATTTTCCCCGAACACGCGTTTCCTTTGCGTGTTATTTCTCAGCAGTGTCGGTTATACACGCTGCTCTGCACATCTCCTGAATCATCTGCGACTTCTCCTGTTGCAGGGGAAGCTGGAGGCGGTACATGCGTGTGCGTTTTCACCTGACGGTACCCTGCTGCTAACCGGAGCCGCTAGGTGTGCAGCGCCTCGCTGAGACAGATCAGCGTCCTGCTGGGCAGGGTTTGGGGAAGAGTTCAGTGGCATCAGATTATCAGAGCGCTCCAATAATAAGCCGATGACAGGGGACCGCACCGACATCTCCAATAATAAGCCGGTGACACGGGACCGCACCGACATCTCCAATAATAAGCCGGTGACACGGGACCACACCGACATCTCCAATAAGCCGGTGACACGGAACCACACCGACGTCTCCAACAATAAGCCGGTGACACGGAACCACACCGACGTCTCCAACAATAAGCCGGTGACAGGGGACCGCACCGACGTCTCCAATAATAAGCCAGTGACACGGAACCACACCGACGTCTCCAACAATAAGCCGGTGACACGTGACCGCACCGACGTCTCCAACAATAAGCCGGTGACAGGCCGATTCTCTCACAGAAAACAGCAGGCTCAGGCTGTTTACCAAGACACACCAACGCCACTGTTTAGGTAACTCGTACAATGAGTACGGCGGAGATACAGTAAATATTTTAGTTATCATTTCTCTTCCACACAATCGTCAATTGCATTTAATCATGTAACACGTGCGCGTGTGTATATATATATATATATATATATATTTTTTTAAACCAAAGTAATAAATGTTTCTATTTTGTGCGACTCCCTGAATATTTGTGACCCACGAAAACCCGAATGAAGCAGAATTACTTGTACAATGCTAGATTGAAGCCTCTTTGCAGAATGACCAGACTATAATTTAATGGGCTTGAAAATATGGGACGGATAAAACTACCTCTTATATTTTACGTCTTCATTAGAAAACACCTGTAAGGGTAAAGTATCAGAGATCTGACAATGCTTTACCAACTGAACACCCCAGCATCGCTGTTCTAACGCTGCAACGCGCTCTATTCCCGTTAAGAGATTACGTGCAGGGCCCCGGAAAGTGTGACTTCAGCAGTGTCCAGCTTTGGTTTCTGTGCACTGTAACCAGGACAGGACATGTAAACCAGGTGCATATCATCGTAAAAGAAAATGTTTTAGGCTTGGACGTAAGGAGACGCGCAGAACGGGAATATCCCGGCTAAAACAGCTCACATAGTGATACCAAAAAGATGCACAACCATAAACGGTGCGAAGATTAGTGCTATAATGTGAATATGCACTAACAATGTGTATCAGTGGAAGTGACAAAAAATATATATATATAAATAAATGGGTTATACGTGAACTGGTATACGGTATATGGTTTGCAGCTGGATATGTGGTGGCTCAGCACCACCAGGGTCAAAAACAGGTAAAACAAGAAAACTGCACACAACGCTCATTATGAGCGTTGTGCGCTGTTTTCTTTTGTGTTATCTGTTTTAGCTCACATAGTCCTTTCTTTTAGATCAAAGATACTAT
This sequence comes from Ascaphus truei, assembly GCA_036426205.1. Taxonomy (NCBI): domain Eukaryota; kingdom Metazoa; phylum Chordata; class Amphibia; order Anura; family Ascaphidae; genus Ascaphus; species Ascaphus truei. Next base: position 18,641 of record WSYH01009934.1, on the reverse strand, counting down.
CAGGGCATATTTACCAAGAGCATTACTTCATAAGGACACCCAATAAAAGGTTTTCTGGTGCTAGAAGACATTTTATGGCGTAACAGGACTTGGTAAGCACGGCCCGCATGTGGGCACAGGTGGTAAGCACGGCCCGCATGTGGGCACAGGTGGTAAGCACGGCCCGCAATTTGGGCACACGGTGGTAAGCAACGGCCCGCATGTGGGCAGGTGGTAAGCACGGCCCGCATGTGGGCACAGGTGGTAAGCACGGCCCGCATGTGGGCACAGGTGGTAAGCACGGCCCGCATGTGGGCACAGGTGGTAAGCACGGCGGGCACAGGTGAGCTGTAATCATTGAGCCTGCTCTCTAAACCAGGTGGTATCAAACTCGGTCCTCAAGGGCCACCAAGGTTTATGGATATCCCTGCTCGGTCTCCGATGGCTCAGTCTCTTGCTTTAAACCAAGTTGTTTGTTTATACCGGGTACCTTAGTACAAAGAGCAGCTTTAAATAAACAGATTGGTCTCACTGCAGTGCTGGAAGACTTCTTGTAAATGCAACATACAACCAACATACAACCAACATACAACCAACCAACATACAACCAACCAACATACAACCAACCAACATACAACCAACCAACATACAACCAACCAACATTACCTTCACTGGCTCCCAGACTGAGGATCACACAGACAATTGCGAATTAGCCCAAAAGTTGTTTTTATTTCAGTACATTTATGCCTTGACGGCGAACTTGCGCACGGCGTACAGGCGGTCCTTCCGCTGCTGCTTCTTGGTCTTCAGACCCTCCTCGTGCTTGTTCAGCCGGCGTCGGAGCGCTCTGGTCTTCTTTGGCCGGAGGTCCAAGGGCTTGTATTTCTTCCCCTGGTCAGACAGCAAACAAGAATTAGGGGAGGCTCGGTCAGACCGCGCATCCCTTCAATATCCCGCGCTTCAACAGACAAAGCCACGGTTTCTATCCCACTACCCCTCGTGTGGCCTTCAGAAAACGCACAGAGCAGCAATGCAGTGTCTTTAAAGCAGCGTACATGCCTGCATTAACCCCTTCAGTGATGGAAGGGTAAGACGTGGGCTGCATGACTTCAGCACTGAAGGTGTTAATCAAGTGGTCGGCATATCTAGAAACAGCTGTTATTTTATAGACCGTATTAGCGGGGGCAAGCGCACACGCAAACACTGGGGTGAACTTCCGCGTCCGGCTCACAGGGAGGGGGGGGCTTTCTGCCAACTTTCTATCTGAAACACGCGGGATCACTGGTTCTAACCCCTTTTGTGGACTTGAAAGACGTTACCGCACTCCAGCCTCAGAGCCGTCATTTGCGTGCAGGAGTAAGACGTCTATAAAATCCCAACCGATTAGCAAGCAGCACATTCCCGCTAGGAAGCAGAGCGCTCCGGTGCGCAGAGCAGCACATTCCCGCTAGGAAGCAGAGCGCTCCGGCGTGCAGAGAGCAGCGTGCTCCCGCTAGGAAGCAGAGCGCTCCGTGCAGAGCAGCGGGTTCCCGCTAGGAAGCAGAGCGCTCCGGTGCGCAGAGCAGCGTGTTCCCGCTAGGAAGCAGAGCGCTCCGGTGCGCAGAGCAGCGTGTTCCCGCTAGGAAGCAGAGCGCTCCGGCGTGCAGAGCAGCGTGTTCCCGCTAGGAAGCAGAGCGCTCCGGCGTGCAGCTCTTCGGGGCAGGGATTTCCTTTCATATTGTCCGATTTTGCTGCGCTTAATGTATTTTAATTCCCTGTACTATTCTTTGTGAAGCGCCGAGTACACTTTTGGCTCTATATAAATGAAGACATACAATACGGGCAGGAGGAAGTGCTCCATTAACCCACCCGAGGGGTTATTTTGTCACACCACGGAGAAGTGGGAGGCAGGGGCTTCTGCTCCCTCCGCGTTGCCTGCCACACCCAGTCTATAATGAAATAAGCGGACCGGCGTCCTGCCACAAACCTCCCACCGACGTGGCAAAACGTGGCACTCACTTTGTAAAATTTCCTCAGGTTCTCCTTCTGGGTCTGGTTGATCACGGTCAGCACTCTGGCGATGGACTTCCGGACAACGCGTCTGGGGGAGAAACACCCACAAATAGATATGTTACACCGAATCCCCACAATGGGCACACAGCCACAGCCGAATCCTTCATATTGTACCGATACACGCACCGCAACAGTTTGGTTACCGTCAACTCCCACTACACAGAAAAACAATGTGTCCCCGTGTCAGACCCATTATCATTTGGGACTCTCTCACCCCGGCAGGGTGCTTGTAATCAGGTTAGATTGGCCCCAGCACGATCTGCATCGAACGCAAGAGGACTCCTCTTCCGTTTCCGGGTTAAGGGCCACGACAGACAACTCGGCACTCAAGGGTTAAACGACTTATTGCAGCATGAAAGCGAGATTCGGGAATGACCCAGCGCCCGACGGCTACCTGATAAAAACGCGTTTTGCCGTACGGCACACTGCAATAAAATCGTTTCGAGTCCTGGTGACTTCCGTCCAGTTCAGGGGCCACCAGCAGGTCAGGTGTTCAGGACTTCCCAGCTTCAGCACAGGTGGCTCATTCAAAGACTGCATCACCAGTGCTGAAGCTGGGATATCCTGAAAACCTGACCTGTTTGGACTGGAGTTGCCCACCCCTGGTCTAGTCCGGCCGCGATATGACGCACAATGAGGCGGTGTACCCCGGACACTCACATTTTAGACAGCTTGGAAGCAGCACCTCCAGTCACCTTGGCCACTCGTAGCTGCGAGAGTTCCACCTTCAGATCATCCAGCTGCTTCAGCAGCTCTTCCTTCTTCTTGCCACGCAGGTCTCGGGCCTTGATTTTTGCCTGGGGATAGAGAGATGGATATATAGATACACAGGTCGTCAAACGCAGCTTTCCAGTTTATAGTCGGATGTCGGCGGAGGGGCAGACCCCGAAACCACCCCCTGCGGCCAAGTAACCTTAAGATGGTCAGCTCCAATGCCGCCGTGTTTAGTGAGTGATAATGTTTCAGCAGGAAAGTGCCTCTTACGGCAATCTCTGTGCTGGACAGAACATGTATTCCAAGTAAAAACTAAACTCCTCAGTAATCCTGAAGGTGCTTTATGGGTTAAAAGTGTGGCGTGGAACACACAGATTTGTTTAACCCTTTTGGTGCCAAAAGGACCAATCTCTTCTCCCAATATTAAGTAATGCACTAATGGAAAAATGTGTCCACTCCCAATTAAGCGATTACTACACCAAGACAAATTTCCCTAGCCAATTCTAATCTGGCTTTCGCCGCAAACACTCTACCGTAACTACCCTGCTAAAAGTTTGCAATGAGATCCAGTGTGGAATGGAACGGGGACAACTCACTGGTGCAGTATTCCTAGATTTTGCAAAGGCTTTTGACACAATTGATCATGCTATCCTGCTTAACAAACTCCAGAGCTCTGGAATAGGGAAGCATGCTTAAAACTGGTTTCAGTCCTACCCATCAGGTAGATCCCAACATGTGTCCATCTCAGGCTCTAACTCCAACCCTCTGGATATCACCTGTGGTGTCCTGCAAGACTCTGTTCTGGGGCCTCTACTCTGTGTTCATCAATGATCTTCCCACAGCTTGTAAGGGAGCCTCAATACACATGTATGCAGGTGACACAATCCTATATGCACACAGCCATAGCCTCTCCGACCTTGAACACATACTTCAATACTGGATTTCCCAAAACAAACTGTTTTCAAACACTGACAAGACTGTAACAATGGTATTTGGGACCAAGGCTACATTTTTAAAGTTTCCAATGACTGAGCTCCAGATCAGAACCAACGCTAACACCACCCTAACTCCTGTTACTAGTTTTAAATACCTGGGCTTATGGTTTGAATCCCATTTAACCTTCGGGATGCACATTGATACCCTGACATCCAAAACCCACGCCAAACTAGGGGTACTTTACAGGAACAAATCCTCCCTAAGTCTGCTGGTCAGAAAGCGTATTACACAGTAGATGCTAATGACAATTATTGACTATGGGGACATAGTATATGACACAGCATCCCAAAACCACCTTAGCAAACTTGATACCCGCTACAATTCAATATGCTGTTTTGTTCTCCAATGCAACTATAACACACATCACTGTGAAATGCTCAAAGAACTAGATTGGTCATCACTAGAGTCTAGGCACAAAGTTCATCTTTCCTTCAAATACTTTCTGGGCAAACTACCCGTCTATCTGAACAAGCTCCTCACCCCTACCACACGCAGCACTTATCTGAGATCTGACTCAAAGACTGTTCATGGTCCCAAGGCTCAACAAAGTATCCGGCCGCAACTGCTCTTACCGTGCACCCCAAAACGGGAACAGTCTACCGGAGACTCACACAGCCTCCACCAGTCTAAGTTCTTTCAAAACTAAAGTTGTCTCACATTTTAATCTGGTCTGTAACTGTTACATACGCCTATAGTATATATTATCTGTAACTGTGCGTGCAATGTCTTGTATATAATGTATTAACCTGTTCACTTATGTAACTGCATGCAATGTCTTGTATATAATGTATACCCTGATCACTTATGCAACTGTGTACTGTAACTATGTATTTGTCTTAACTCTGTGCCCAGGACATACTTGAAAACGAGAGGTAACTCTCAGTGTATTACTTCCTGGTAAAATATTTTATAAATACATTTCCTGCAGCAGAAGCATTAAAGTCAAAGTATGAACAGAACAACGTTAAATCCTCCGAAGCATGCTACTCATTACCACTATAAAGTCCATGTTATTCTGCCGCAGTAATGCAGGGACACACAGAGCAGGGGAGGCTCCTTGTAGATTGTAAGCTCCTCGGGGCAGACCTGCTCATACAATGTCACCGTCCTCCCGCTCACATTGTACTGCGCTGCAGAATATGTCAACGCCATACACAAAGAGAGAACTCCCCCACTGCTGCAGGATGGAGGGGCAGAGCAGGCATGGCCGCCGTGGCTCAGCCTTCCCTGTGTAGGCCGCAGGGGGAGGGGGGAGTGGGCACTAAACTGCATTTATCTGCACAAAGTATTACCGACCCCTCTCAATACCGCTCCCATCCCTCCCCCCACACTGCCCGCTCCCTCCCCGGGGTTATTACCCCCCACATCGGCCCCTCTCCCGGGAGGATGGCACCGGATTGTCCCGGAGCCCGGCAACTCACTCACCATGATCGCTGCTGGCTGCCAGGGGAAAGGAAGGCGTCAGGCCGGCTTCCGAGCTCTTCCGGGTGATGGGCGGGATTAATGCGGAGGGGCGGGATTAATGCGGAGGGGCGGGGGGGGGGGGGGAGATATTGCAGAGGATTGCAGCGAGCTCCCCCTGCGGGAGTCTGGATTGGTACATGCCGGGTGCAAGATGATTAGTCACATGATGTAAAACAGAGTAGAGCCTGGTCCCTTATAATATAATTATATATAGGGAGAGCAGGGTCCCTTATAATATAATTATATATAGGGAGAGCAGGGTCCCTTATAATATAGCTATATATAGGGAGAGCAGGGTCCCTTATAATATATATAGGGAGAGCAGGGTCCCTTATAATATAATTATATATAGGGAGAGCAGGGATATATATATATATATAGTGGTTGACAAATCACCAAAAAATCTACTCGCCACACAAAAAAATCTACTCGCCACCTAGTACCAAACGTGTGCTGCTTGGGCCAATATTTACTCGCCCCGGGGCGAGCAAATGTATAGGTTTGTCGAACACTGTAATATATATATATGGGGAGAGCAGGGATATATATATATTATATATATATATATACACACACACACACACATACATATATTAGTATAATAAAGAATATCACTTGTGAGCACATTCACATGTCTCAGGCTGCGGCCCCGCTGGCGCTGAGCGCGCGGTGCTTGCCACTTTTAATTACATAAATGTATATCTGCAAGTCCCCGCTCACGTGGTGCGCGCATGCTCACTCAAACTTGGCGCTTGAGTAAACAAAAAAAATTAACTTTGAAACACGCTCAATTTGCCCGCAACACCACCCCCTCCCCCCCACGCACGTGCTTGTGGAATAGCCAGGACACTTGGCGCTCATGCTTGGAGAGCTGGGGACGTCACCGCTCTCAAGCATGAGGGCAGTCAGCACCAGCGGGGACTCAGCCATAGACAGGTCTGCAATCCTGCCTTTCACCATTATCACCCAGTGTGTCTACTGCAGCAAAGGATTCTGGGAAATGACATGCAAATGAGAACGCAATGTGTCACCTTTTGCCAGAAATCCATTTATTCATGGAACCCTTATAAGCAAATCTCTGCTGTTCACACAGCTTTCAAGCACAGCATGGTATTAGATACAAAGCCAGTCAAACCACTCACAGAAAGCCGTTTTGACCTTTTGGGTCTCATCAGTGTGAGGGGGAAGGCGATGCTGTGGGGAGGGGTGGTACCTTCCCCCCCCTCCCCTGCCAGCATCCCCTTCCCCCTCCATGCTGTTCCTTGTCACCATTTTATTACCCTTCCGATGTCTTCAAACATCCCTTTCTCACACTACCTTATCTACATCTGGGTTTTTTTCTGCTCTCCTAACCCCTGTTTTAGCCATAGATTCCTTTGTAAATCAGTATCACTGATCTGAGGGAGAGAGGAGAACTCTCGATTCTTTTCCTATGACATAAATTGTTAGTAAAATAAAAAAGGTATCACCTGAAGAACTCATTTATTCTGCACTGTCTATATATCTGTGCTACAGTATCTATATTATTATATATATTATATTATATATATATAAATATATATATAATATATTTATATATATATCTCTCATCTCGATATAGCTCTCCCTCCTCTCTGGTGTGTGTGTGTGTGTGTGTGTCTATCTATATCTATCTGTGTATCTATGTATGTGTATCTATTATCTATCACTATCTATATCTATTATCTAACTGTATCTATTATGTCTATCTGTATCAATCAATCCATCAGTCTGTCTGTCCATTAATCTATCTCTAATACCTACCTATCTCTATCTATTATCTATCAGTATGTCCATATCTAACAATCTGTATCCATCTATCTGTATCTATCCATGCATCTATCTATCTATCTATCTATCTATCTATCTATCTATCTATCTATCTATCTATCTATCTATCTATGTTTCTATGTATCAGTCCAGGACCTGGTTAAAATAAAAACATGTATTTATGTATTCTGTCGATTAATTCACACCCTGCTGGAGAGAATTAGTTAAAGGGCCAGTTTCACACTTCCAATTAATGACATTATTATTAATAATAATAATAATAATAATATTAAAATCAAGTGGAACTGTTACACTTTTTTGTGACATTTGAATTATTGCCTTTTACTCCTCAAATCTCTTATTTTATTAATTTCTTTACTGCATTTTTAAAGATGGCCACCCTCTCTATCGGGATTCCGCTATCGGGATTCCGCTCAGGTAACCTCCCCGGTTGGGTCGGTATTCATGCTTTTTGTATCCAGCCATTACCGACGTTCCCCATAACGGCAGATAAATGGTGTATTGGTGTGTATGGATTACAGCAGCAGAGCAGCGCCACCCGCGGGCTGCACGGGGTTGTGTCAGCTGAATGGTGTGTTGGAAGCGTACCCATTGTGATAACACACTCACACACACACACACACAGACTCACACACACACACAGAGACCAGCTGCCGTTCTCCTAACTGTGGGCGGGAAGACTGGATGAAGGGGTTAACAACGCAGAAACTGGCATGTGTCTTAGTATCCCTCGTTGTGCCCGATTTGCGCTTATCTCTGGGTTTTATCCAGTTCCCAAACTGCCTATTCAAGGCAGAGTTTTAACAGTCTGTAACTGTGTTAACTCCTACCACCCCTGCTGGGAGTCTGTTCCAGGCAGCCACCACTCTTTTAGTAAAGATGGACTCTGAGTCCCCACCAGTTTAGTTCACAAGCGTTTTCTACTGGCAGTTGGTTTTCAACCTCAAGTACCTGACTGTGACATCTGAAAGTCTCTTCCTTTGTTCAGTTGGGCAGCCCTTCTTCCCGTTATTCTGTCCCTTGTAGACATGTGGCCTTCAGAACTGGGCACCCCTCTTATCCATGTCACACATAACACCTGTAATATACAATATTACTATCTTTAAAGCAGCAGTTCCCCCCAAAAGGGATGTATATAAAAAAAATCATATTTGAACCATGTGGTTCCCCGTCTACCCCCAACACAGATTTTTTTAAAGTTCTTTTTGTGCTGGTTCTGATACAAAAAAACTACAAACATGGCCGCCAGACTGTAAACATGGCTGCCAGACTACAAACATGGCCACCGGCTGTAAACATGGCTGCCGGACTACAAACATGGCCGCCAGGCTGTAAACATGGCTGCCGGACTACAAACATGGCCGCCAGGCTGTAAACATGGCTGCCGGACTACAAACATAGCCGCCGGACCACAAACATGGCCGGGGTCACCAAAATAATGATATCGTCAGCCAATCCAAGCCCTCACTCTGCCACCATTTTGTGTCTGGCTGGCAGGTACATATTCTGGAGTGGGTGAAACATGGGGTACCTGGATGTTGGGGGGGACCCCCCTCGTTCAGGTTGCATTAACAAACACGAGGAGTGTGGAGTGCTGCTTTAACCCTGTGAGTGCCATGACAACGAAATGTCTCGTGGCGTCCCGTTGTCATGGCAACGCGACGCCATTTGCCGTCGCGGAGCTATTTTGACGCCAGCATGCAGTTGGAGATGCCGCCGGAGAAGGCAATACAGTTAAATATATAAATAAAAAAACTTTATTTAAAAAAAAAAAAGTCTCTGGGTTATTATTCAGCAGAAGGTGGCAACCCTGGTCACAGGACTCTGCCTCGTCATGGCGACGTGTTGCCATGGCAATGCACCATCACATGACGCCGACGGGTATATGAAACGCTCAGACACAGTCAGCGGCGTGCTTGGCCGGAGGGACATGAAGGACGGATTGTAATGTAGAGATTTACCCCCCACCCCCACCAATACGAATTTCTGGTTGCGCCATGCTTCCAGCTCGGAACGGGTAAAAGTCCTTTGGAGTTTCTTTGAGAGGGTTTAATGCCCGTGGGGCGGAGAAACGAACGCCCGTTGGCAGGAGACTTCCATTCCCGTACGTCGTTCTTCAAACAAAACCCCAGTTGCTAAGCACCCAGAATATGCCACAAAGCATGTGTGGGAGTCTGAGAGCCGGGGGCCATTCATGCTTCACACGCGCTTTAAGGTAAAGATCGTTGCGTTGCTAACGAACGTCACTCATCCACTGCGGCCTCAGTTAACCCCCTCAGTGCTGGAGGCTGGCAACGCCACAAAGGGTTAAAAAGGGTCATGTCTCTCCCCGACCAGTTTTTCAAATGAGTAGACGTCAGCGTTCGAATTTTCTTGTGTTGAAAACGTACTGAATTAGGCCCCCAGGGGGTGGATATGGCAGGTTATCAGCTTACTTGTCATAGCGGTTTGAAAGGCAGAGGTGCTCAAATCCAGTCCTCAAGACCCCCCAACAGGTTTTAAGGATATCCCTGCTTCAGCACAGGTGGCTCAATGACTGAGCCACTGAATGACCCACCTTTGCTAAAGCAGGGACTGATTGAGCCACTGGTGCTGAAGCAGGGACTGACTGAGCAACCTGTGCTGAAGCAGGGCCTGATTGAGTCACTTGTGCTGAAGCAGTGACTGAGCCACCTGTGCTGAAGCAGGGATATCCTGAAAACCTAACCTCTTGGGGGCAGGCGATGTCTTGAGGACTGGACATGAACTCTCGTCTGGTATTGGTATTAAGTCACGGCTAACGCCAAGTTTAGCTCTGACTTATTTATCATAATTCAGCCACGTTAATGGAGTTTAGTGATATGGTATGATCATGGCAAAAAAGGGTGGGTCGCCATGCTGGTCCTCTCTTCCATATAGTAACACAGGAGGGAGAGGGAGGAGGGGGTACAGTATGAGACCTTTTATTTGACCAGTAAGTAGTGGAGATGTTACACACTTTCCAACCTTGGGTAGGACCTGATGAAGGACCCGGAGAGGTTGGAAAGCCTGTAACATCTCAACTACTTGTTAGTAACACAGGAGGGAGCGGGAGGAGGGGGTATGATATATTTTATTGGACCAACAAGTAGTTGATATGTTACAGGCTTTCCAACCTCTCAGGGTCCTTCATCAGGCCATACCCAAGGTTGGAAAGTGTGTAACATCTCAACTACTTGCTGGTCCAATAAAAGATATCACGCCCCGTACGCCCGCTCCCTTTTGTGTTACTACAATATAATATACTGTCTCTGTTTTTAATCTAAAACCTACTATGGGGAGGAGAAAGAAGGAATAACAAGAATTCATGTATTGGGAAATAAACTTGGGTTATATAATTTGAAGAGTAATTTCATTATTCAAATGTGAGTGCTGTAGGAAACTGAGGGCGAGACAACTTTTATTGATTTTGGAAATATTACACTTTATATTTTCTTGATTTCTACTTGTTCCATGTGACTACACTCCCAACATTTAGGAAGAAGAGACTTCATAGATAGGAGAGAGTGAGAGTACAGAGCTTCCCAAACCTCACAGGTCTCTTCTTCACGTGCACATAGCTTTCCAAATCTCATAGGTCTCTTCTTCAAGTACATAACACCTCTTTATGTATACAGATGAATATGAGACATGTGGAGGGTTGGAAAACTATGTACATATCAAGAAGAGACCTGTGAGGGTTGGAAGCTCTGTACACATGAAGAAGAGACCTGTGAGGCTAGGAAAGCCTGTGAGGTTTGGAAAGTTCTGTACATGTGAAGAAGAGACCTGTGAGGTTTGGAAGTTGTGTACATAAAGAAGAGACCCAACAAGAAAGTTCTTCCAATACATAATAGTATACAGAGCTTTCCAAACCTCACCAGTCCCTTTTTCAAGAGCAAAAAAAAGCAAAGTGCTCTGTGCACCATCTTCTCATACAAGCAATGCGACCCCTAGACCTGTGGGTGACCCCGTGAGGTCAGAATGAAGCTCCTAGTCCCAGTCACACCGACCCCTTCACCAACCGACCCCCCCATGAGGACCCTCCTCCCCCCCCATGCAGACCACCCCCCACCCCTGCAGACCCTGTGCCTTCAGACATTGAATGACGGCCAGACAGGCCGGGGTTGCTAAGCAACAAGCCGCCGCCATGTTGGAGTCCCCTCCCTCCCCCTCTCAGTCAGGGCCAGTGATGCGTTTCCGGTTCCGCCGCTCCCCCGCCCGCCGGAGTCACCGGAAGCGGAGGGAGCCGGGCGGACAGGACCGGAGAGCCCCGCGCAGGACCCGCCACACCCGAGTCCCCCTCCCGCACTGCCACCCGGGTCACCCCGCGCTCCCTCCCACCCGGGTCACCCCGCGCTCCCACACGCAGGGACTGTCACCACGCGTGGCACTTACTGTGTCACTCCCCCCTCTCACTATCACCCCCTCTCTCCGTGTCACACCCACCTTCCCTTCGTGTGACTTCTTCCCTCGGTGACACCCCCATCCCCTCTATCACCTCTGTGTCACCCCCTCATCTGCCACTCCCACCCCTCCTTTCTGTGTCCCCCCCCTCATCTGTCACTTCCCCTCTACCCCCTTCTGTGCGCTTCTTCCCTCTGTGTCCGCCCCCCCCTCCTCTCGGTTCCCCCCCCCCCCTTCCTCTCGGGTCCCCCCCCCCACCCCTTCCTCTCGGGTCCCCCCCCCCCCCCATCCCTTCCTCTCGGGTCACTCCCCCTCCTCTCGGGTCAACCCCACTCATCCTTACCCCTTCGGTGTCACCCCCACTCACCCTTTACCCCTCGGTGTCACCCCCACTCGCCCTTACACCTCGGTGTCACCCCCCACACCCCTTTACCCCTGGTGTCACCCCCACTCGCCCTTTACCCCTCTCTGTCACCCCCACTCCCCTTACCCCCTCGGTGTCACCCCCACTCACCCCTTACCCCCTCGGTGTCACCCCCACTCACCCCTTACCCCCTCGGTGTCACCCCTACTCACCCCTTACCCCCTCGGGGTCACCCCCACTCACCCTTACCCCCTCGGTGTCACCGACACCCACCCATCTCGGTGTCGCCCCACCATGGCGAAGAACACCCTGTCCTCGCGCTTCCGGAAGTTGGACATAGATGAGTTCGACGAGAACAAGTTTGTGGATGATCAGCTGCAGGAAGAGCCAGCCGAGCCGCAGGGACCGGACCAGGGCGAAGTGGACAGTCTGATCAGGCAATATCCTTCTGGGGGTGCCCGGGGGTTGGGGGGGGGGGGGCAGGTTACACTGCCAGGGTGAGGGGAGTCACCAGGGCACTGGGGGGGCAGGAGGGGTAGGCATCACTGCTAGGGTGCTTGTGGGCTCAGGTAGTGCCGTGACAAAAGGGAACTCTAGGGTGGAGGATGGCACCTAAGATTGGTACATCACTGCCAGAATGAGGCAGCAATGTGGGGGTGAATGACTGAGGGCGAGGGGGCATTGTGGGGCTGAATTACTGTCAGGGTGTGTGGGTGACTGACTGAAGGGGCATTGTGGGGCTGAATCACTGACCGGGTTAGGTGGCACTGTTCCAGGGTATATGTTTCTATAAGGTTATCTGGTAACAAGCTGCTCAGGATTCACAATGAGACTATAAGGTTGGGTAGACACAAAATAATATCAGCCAAAATGCTCAACTTGATGTTACCTGGGGTCACCCACCTCATAGAGTGCCTGATTGCTTTATGATCCTCATAACTGGCAACTACGTGTGTAGTGTTGTTCTAATGTGGGGTACTCTGTAAGTTGGGTGATGCAATGGCCCCTTTACCGGGATTTTGCTTCCTGATGGCATTCATGCACCTGTATGTTATTTTACTGACAATCAAGCATCTCATTAACAGCGATTACTGCCAGTGCCATAGGGTGTGGGGGGTGCTGTCTCACCCTTACGTTATGCTGCCATTACCTCGCTAAGCAAAGGTTATTCATGTATGGTGGGCCGTCACTTGGGGTTTTGGCGCCGTGAAACAGAACGCAAACTTGTGTTCCTGAGCGAGAGCTTCCTATGGCTACTCTCAAACCTTCTTTCTGAAGTAGTAGCAGAAATGGACGCCAGCACAGATCCGTTTGTATTGTAGGCTATTCCATGCTGCTTGTGCATCTCGAGAGGAGGATAGACGTAACATTTGATGGATTACGGGGCCAGGCAGCGCCTCTCTACTTTTCCGCAGGGAGGTGGTACCCAGAATCCTTTGCGCCCTGCATTGCTCATCACTGAGCGGCCTTCAGATCTACTCATGGCGTGGGAGTGATCACTGAGCTGTCTTGTTACATGTAAGGGCTTTCACCCACCACACCCTGCTATGTTTGCCTTGCATCAGTTGTAAAAATGACTGCGTCATACAAGCCGGTGAGAGACCCAAATTCTTTGTGGGTTTGTAGAGCCATCGTAATAACCCATAGATGAGTGTTGGTTTTTAGAGAGAGGACACGCAACCATTGGTTTATAAAGGCAATGAAGTACTGGGGAATTGGAATTACCATTGGGTAAAGTCCATCTTGAGCACTCAGTGATATATCTCAGAGGGGCTCAACTCCAGTCCTCAAGAAACCTAACCCCTCCCCAACAGGTCAGATTTTAAGGATATTCCAGCTTCAGCACAGGTGACTCAATCAGTCCCTGCTTCAGCAAAGGTGGCTCAGTCTATGACTGAGCCACTGATTGTGCCACCTGTGCTGAAGCTGGGATATCCTCGAAACCTTAAGGACTTTAGTTGAGCACCCCTGATACATCTGCTGAAATCAGTAAAGGTGAGGTTATAAGTTGCCACAATCTAAGGGGTAAATATTGCCATAACAAACTTGTACCCTAAAGTCGGTCTACCTCCTGCGTTGTGCCTGCTCTCTAAGCAATGCTACGCTCACTAATAACATGAGAGAAAATACGTATATGGTAAGAGCCATACAGAAGAGAATGAGGTTGCGCCATGCAATACATTACCAAGTGTTGTGGATGAAGTTGCGATTTCTTATCAGCCTCTTCCAGCGTGATCATTTAATGCTGCATGACCCTGCCACAAAGGGCTTGAGGAAATCCGCCTGTGCGCGTTTTCCGACCGCCTCCGATCCGCCCGGAGATCACCTCTAAAGGAGGTGGCATGCTGCTTTCCTGGCGCCTGAAGTGCCTGTGTAAGAATAACTGCTGTATCGTATTCCGGGGAACCCGAGAGAGAGCGCAGTCTGCACTGCAGGAGGATCGGACCCCTGAATGTAGGGCGTGGAACTAAGCAGATATTGCTTTTACCGTAATCTTTAAACTCAAGTAACCCCCCCCCCCCAAAAAAAGTAGTATTTTATGAGGTTTTGTTGTTGTTAACCTGTCTCATATAAAACATGTTCTTCCAGAGACACATGCAGGGTTTAAATCTCCATTGGGGGAAACAAAATGGCTGCACAATTTCATGCCAACATCACCGTTTGTGGCTTCCTATTAAACGGCCATTTAAATTCCCTTTAATAACCAAGAAGTGATACCGACCAGTAACTTTGTCAGCAATTATCTTGGTTCCAACCCTGTATAAAATGGCGGTTAGGGTGGGCGGCTCCTTTAGCGGGATGCCTGGCTCCTATGGCGCTTAGTGGGCTGACAAGCCTGCAATGTGTATTTTTGCCTCGTCAGTGTACACACAGCATCTCTGTCCCACCGCACACTGTGTTTTCACTGCCGGGAATGCCTGACACAACTTCTCACGAGAGGAAAGTGAATGTATTTGTGTGGCCGTGCTGGGCTCTGGTTTATACATACCTGCAGTGCTTAGAAATTCCCTATTTTAGCAATGCTTGCGCCTCCGCACTAAATATAGGAATGTTACTGAGAGCTCGGTTTGAAGTGACAGTTTCCCAGGAGAGGAATTGCTCTTGTATTAGTCTGGATGGTGTGTGCCAGGAGTGGCCAACTCCAGTCCTCAAGGGCCAGGTTTTCAGGATATCCCTGCTTCAGCACAGGTGGCTCAGTCGCAATACCTTAGAACTGGTGATGCCGCTGTAGGTTATGGGGAATGAAAAATGATGGCACTTCTACCAGGGTTTCTTTTTTTGCCTAGTTTGGTAGAATTTGGACGTGTATTGTAATTTCCGAGGGGAAATTGAACATAGTTTAAAATGTGACAGCGTTTGTGTTCATGGAACAGGGCAGATCACGCACACGCCTTTTTGTGTGTGTTATAATGGTGAAGAGCTTTGCAAGTCGGAGCGGTAACAGGAAACACAGTTGGGCGTTGTGATATCGCAACTTAAGAGGTGCAAATGATGATGCTGATAAAGTTAGCGGTGTTACAGAGGTAGTCCCACTGTGCTGGGCATGTAGACTGGATAGACTGAAGTCACTTAGCCATACCGCACCTTCTATGCCAGTAACGGCTGCTTTGCTATTTAACCCCGGCACTGCCGGATGGGCCTGCAAGCTTTGCGTAGGTTTTTTTTTCAGTGGAGCGGATAAAGTTGTTCATACATGGGATAGTGAGTATAGAGCTCTCTGAACCTCAAGGGCCTCTTCACGTGTGCTGGGTGCTGGGCGCACACGTGAAGGGGAGACTACCGAGGTTTGGAAAGCTGTGTACAATGCAGTGTTCTCTCTGAACAGAAGTCATAAAGTCATCACAAGCTCTGCCCTATCTAGGCTGGCTGCAGGACCATGTCAGACTCTATGGCATGGTGCATAGGTTTGTAATAAGTGCAGCGTGATTCCTGTGCTAGGTACAGAGGTTAATGTAAAGCAAACAAGGACAAGGCTGCAATACGTGACACCACAGCAATGTGACACTTCTCACCAGAGACCATCTCTGGCTTCATCTCTCTTTGTTAATAGATAACGCGGCTAAATATATATAACCTGATATCGCCAGAATGCATCAGGGATCCAGCCTACATGCCTTCCGTTTTATTGTAATATGGTTTCCAACAAATGCAAGTAAAATGCAGAGTGTGGATGATCCATCTGGTATTTAAAGGAGCGATTGAGGCCTTTGCCATTCGAAACCAGCTTTCTGCAGGGCATGGGAGCGCAAACTTTTGGTTTGGCGGCGCCAAATGACACCACGGGGTCCCGCGACGTCACATGATCTCGTTTCCATGGAGACGGCCGTGTGACGTCACTCCGCATGACACCGTGGCGTCATGGCGACATGTCACAGCAAGGCGTCTGAACCTCGGTGAGTTGCAGAGGCCTCACGCGATCCTCCGGCATTTAATTTAAATGCCTCGGGGAAGAGCGCAGGGCCTCTGCAACCGCCCGTGCCCCCCCAAAAATCCCACACCCCCCACTTTGCGCACCGCTGCTGTAAGGTAACGTAATGGGGAGTAAGATCCTTCACCCTTCTAAAGGTTCTCAAGTACTGTATATGGACAGCAAAAGATTACCACAGCCCCTTTCGGGAAATCAGAGGAATATTTATTAGACCCTTGAATTTGGCAAAGAAGGGTGGGTCACGTGCTGGTCCTCTCTTCCATATAGCAACACAGGAGGGAGCGGGAGTACGGGCTGTGAGACCGTTCAATGGACCAACAAGCAGTGGAGATTTTACACACTTTCCAACCTTGGGTAGGACCTGATGAAGGACTCGAGAGGTTGGAAAGCTTGTAACATCTCAGCTACTTGCTGATCAATAAAAGATTTCATACCCCTCCTCCCGCTCCCTCCTGTGTTACTGCCCTAGAATTTGAGTGCACACTTTTGAGGCGTGCCACTTCCGTTTGTGCTGTCACACAGCATGCAGTTGTCATTGCACGTGTGATATCCTGGGGCCGCGACACTTCTAGTGTGAATGCGAGGGTTGCGGTTGTCGCGTGGTTTTCTGTTGCCTACCTCTGGTTATTTCTGACAGTGAATATTCCCCTGTCTTTTAACAGTCCCCGGCGACCACGTTGTGATGCGGGAGGGCGTGCTGGCCTCGTGGTTTAACCCCTCACTGCTGGGAGTTCGTAGAAATTCTCCAGCAAAAGTCCCACGGCTGCAATTACCCCGAGTGTGTTTGTGAATGTCGGTTGTGTTACAGCAGCAATCCCCCCCAGAAGGCTGTATGTGTTACCGTGGTAACATTTATTCTGCACTGGGCTCTGGGGAGAGCCCCATTTTAACCTCCCAAACACTTATTATTACAAAAGCTTACATCTCCCAAACGCAGCCTATTTAAAAATAAGTAGTGGCCGTGTGGCTGCTGAACCCTGCGGGCCTGAAGGGGTTACACAGCCTAACTTCAAACAGCAGAAATCCAGGATATGACCTGCACGTTGCTTTTTGTTCGTGGCTCTTATCTAAGCGGGTAAGTATAGCGAAGGGAGTCCAAAGTTGCAGAGATCACAGTGACAGGCACCCAGCACACCCCAACGGCAAATATTTAACATCGCTGTTGTCTTTTTTTTCGCTATGAAGTGTGTGATCAGAAAGGAGGGCTGAGGGGGTGTTTTTGCCCAGAACAAGATTCTGAAATGCACCCGCGTGTGCGACCCCGTGTCTTGTGCCGGAGACAGGCGTGCTAATTGGTGTTTTGCAATAGGATCTGTGTTTGTGTGGCTGGGACGCTCGGCGTTGGGTGGAGCACCTTATTTCAGGTTGTCTGGTAGTAAAACTTGCCGAGCGAGCTGACAGTAATGTAATTGGCTACACCGCCTGTAATTACACTTCCAAAGGGGGTGCAGCAAAGGCTCATGGGGAGGAAAGCTTGGTCCCATAAACGCAGCGTTCTGCCACATGTAAAAAAAAAAAAAAGTATTTTCAGATCTACTATCGTATTATTATTATTATTATCATTATTATCATTATTATCATTATTATCTACTAGGGCCGGGGTGGCCAACTCAAGGGCCACCAACAGGTCCGGTATTAGGAATATCCCTGCTTCAGCACAGGTAGCTCAGTCACTCTGTGACACACACCTTGCTGCAGCTGTGTTGGAGGAATGGGTTGGGTTTGCAAAGCTCTGCACTGGTTGGCTGATCCCTGGGTGATGTCATGGCATTCTGGGACTTGTAGTTCCTCCATTCTTATTATAGTTTATTGGTAAGGCACCAACATATATCCCGCATCTGTAAGTGCTATACTCCTGTATGTTAGAGGCACAGTACTACAACTCCCAGAAGCCCCTGCACAGATAAGCAGCAGCCTTGCACACAGGCGCATGGGGGGGGGGGGGGGGGGGGGGGGGGGGGGTGGGGGGGGGGGGGATTTAGGCGCCTGGGATTTTCCCACCCGTGTTTGTGTTACGGGGTATTAGAAGTGATACACTATGTGGCGATACATGACAATGACCCCTCGATGTCTGTCTCCCGCTCTTATAAAGTGTCTGATGCCCTCCGCACAGCGGTATTTTTAGAGCAGCCATGTTGACGGCGCAGTAAACGGATTTGTGACAGACGTGACAAATTGTTCGATGGCCGAGCGATGAAACTTTATTGACCAGTAGGACACCAGCTCTTCAACACCGGGAGAAGCGTCAGTCCTGCTGTGCTTGCAATATACTGGGGGTTGGAGTTCATAGAGAGCTCTGGAAAAGTTGTTTATTAGATCAGGGGTGCTGAGCTCCTGTCCTCAACTCTTCTCCCCCCCCCCCTCCCCCCTCTGCCCTCCACAGGTCAGGTCTTTAGGATATCCCTGCTTCGGCACAGGTGGCTCAATCAG
>WSYH01009933.1:0-18864 GCA_036426205.1 Ascaphus truei | reverse complement strand
ATTGTGGAAAGTGAATAGCTGGAATAAGATGGTTGTGTGTTAGAAGAGTCAACTAGAGAGAAGGAGGAGGAGGGTTTGTAACTTGTGTGAAGTTGAAGAAGTTTTTGCTAGATCATAAGAAAAAAGGGGATTGTACATCGTGAGATAATGTGATTTACTTTTTGGGAAGGATATTTGCGGAGGTTAAAAATGGTTAAATTTACCGGTTATGAGTTGTGTGAGTGGGAATGGAAGTGAGCAAATACGTTTGCTTTTACGGAAAGGGAAAGAGAATATTAATGAAGAAGAGTTTTGTCTTTTTGTGAGAAGTACAGTAGTACAGTCTGGGTCCCTTTACGTGGAGTTACCGGAGAGAAGAGGTGGGCCGGTGCTCCCCTCCGCGGCGGGTGCCGTGGGGAAAAAGCATACGGGAATGTATGGAAGGGAGGGATGGCTGGGAAGGAAGAATGGTGACAGAATGGGATGAAAGAGTGTGTAATTGTGTTTGTGAACAGTAATTTTCTGTGGGGAAAGGAAGGAGGAAGAAAATGTAAATATAGCATGTTTTGTGTCTTGTTAATGTAATATGGCTGTAAAAAATTATGTGTTTTTTTGGTTGTAAAAAAAAAAGTCTGTAAATTTAAAAAAGGTGTTGAATAAAATTTTGAAAAAGCTCTGGGTGCTTGTTGGATGGGAGGGAGGAGGACGGGGTGTCTTGGATCTATGTTGTTTGACAAATATTCATTGCTGCTGCTGCTGCTGCTGCTGCTGCTGCTGCACAAATGTTTGCATGGAATGGCCTAGGCTGCTCCTTGCTGCAGGTGCTGGCTGCAGCGGCTCAGATACTAGGCCTCAGGTACTGTGTTGCTTGCTGCACCAATGACCAAGCTGCTCTCTCCACAAGGGTGACAGTTGTCCTGGGACAGGGCTAGTTGCCCCCAGCGCGCCATTGCAACTCATACTTACCTGGCAGGGGAGTTTTAAGCCATGCTCTCCTCTGCAGGGTACTAGCCGGGACTGTGCCCCCTTGGCCCTGGATCATCGCCCCTTCGGGGGCTTAAGATCCTTGCTGCTTTTGGGGGGGCACGCCATCTCGAGCTACAGGAGGCGATCAAGAGCGAGCAAAAGTGAGGGGCCGGCGCCTTTGCCTTGTGGGATCGCCCGAAAGGGCTTAACCCACTTGCTGCAATTAGGGTGCCGCACCTGAGCTTGTTTCAAGGTGGACGATGGCTTTCGGGGGCATGAGGAATACAGTCCGGTACCTGGTCGAGGAAGCCGAGAGAGATCGCGTAAGACTGCAACACGTGGTGGAGAAAATTCTTGGAGAGATGCTGGAGTTGGATGCGTCAAAGGTGTACTGCCTCCAAGACTTCCCAAGACAGGGCATTTATGACCTGACCCTGATCTCGGATGCAGACTGCTGGAATATATATGAGATGTGCCATGAGAAGAAGGATGACCCAAGGTTGTTGGGAATCAGCGTGGCCCCGAACTTTATGTTGGAGGACAAACCGCTGGTTGTACACATGTACAATCCCTTTGTGCAGAGGGAAGACATTGCTTGTTTCCTGAGGAGATACTGTTCCCTGGTAAGGGGTGGAGAAGTGTTAAGGAATGCATATGGTTTCTTCAATGGAAAGCGGAGATTTTGGGTTCGTTTTAAGCCTGACCCAGAACGAGGAGGAGGAGTGAGGCAGCCACCTGTGAGTTTCGCTATTGGAGGCGAAAGGGGTTTCCTGAGTTACCCTGGACAACCTGTTTATTGCAGGAATTGCCAAAAGTATGGACACACTAAGGAGGAGTGTGAAATCGGGATTGTGTGTCGAAATTGTGGAGAAGAAGGTCATACAGCGGCGGCCTGTCCCAAAAAAGTGTGACTTATGTGGGGAACGTGGTCATTTAGCACGTCAATGTACCCAAAAATCTTATGCCCGGGCGGCATGGGGCAGTGAGGCGGGAAGTGCCTCAGAGTATAGGGGACTTATCCTAAGGGAGGTGCAGAGGGTGAAAACATTTAAAAAAAAAAAAAAAAGCAGGTGGCTCTCCCAGGGCGAGGCTAGCTCATTGCACTTGGAGCTAGCTGACCTCTGCGATTTCCCCACATGCGGGAAACTCGACTGCACAATTTCGTGTAGTGGGGACTGCGTGCGCGCTCTCCCCTGTTTTTGGATGGTTACAAAAGGCAGAACAGGTGTTTGTTCAGACAAGCTGCTGCTATCCCACTGCTTGGGGCGGTGGGCATGGTCATAAATGTGGCAAAAAGGAGCACCATGTACAATAAATAGCCAGCTAGCAACATCTCAAACAGGGACAAATGACATGATGCACCTGCACAGACGTTAGGAAAAGTTCACAGGTGATGGGAAATGGAAAAAAAATACTGTGTACTGTATATATAATTTATGAAAAAAACAGCCCAATTTACAATCAAATCTGGATTTGAAAAAATGGACGGTCCTTGCTTGCAGGATATGATATGGGGTTTTTATTCACCCCCTCCCACCCTAGTTCTACATGGTATGTCTGGGTCTCTGTAGCCAGACAACCCCCTGTGATGATATCACAAAGGGAGTGTACAGTACGTTCTAGAGTTTCTAGGCTCCAAAGTAACAAAGAGCAGCATTTAAAAGCAACAGATTGCAGACTATCTGCTGAGCTGTGCAAAAACAATCTCTATCTATCTATCTATCTATCTATCTATCTCTATCCATGGAGCAGCAGACAGTGTTAGCTGTTCTATATTTATGCAAATGCCAGGTAAGCAGCCATGCTGGTAAGGGCCAAAGTGTCACGTTTGCCAGCAGGACAGGGCACCTCTCCCTTTTTATGCAGCAGGTGTCAGTGGAGGTCAGAAAAAGGAGAGTGCAGCAGGTAGGGGAGATGTAGAAAGCCACCCCAGAATATGGTGTCCCCCTGTCTTCGGCAGTGAAATGACAGAGCTGAGCGGTGTTAAAGTGATTGCCTTTTTCTTTTAAAACCAAGAAGAAGTACCTTACGTGCGAAGCTATTGGTGCTTTCAAGGTGGACGATGGCTTTCGGGGGCATGAGGAATACAGTCCGGTTCCTGGTCGAGGAAGCCGAGAGAGATCGCGTAAGACTGCAACACGTGGTGGAGAAAATTCTTGGAGAGATGCTGGAGTTGGATGCGTCAAAGGTGTACTGCCTCCAAGACTTCCCAAGACAGGGCATTTATGACCTGACCCTGATCTCGGATGCAGACTGCTGGAATATATATGAGATGTGCCATGAGAAGAAGGATGACCCAAGGTTGTTGGGAATCAGCGTGGCCCCGAACTTTATGTTGGAGGACAAACCGCTGGTTGTACACATGTACAATCCCTATGTGCAGAGGGAAGACATTGCTTGTTTCCTGAGGAGATACTGTTCCCTGGTAAGGGGTGGAGAAGTGTTAAGGAATGCATATGGTTTCTTCAATGGAAAGCGGAGATTTTGGGTTCGTTTTAAGCCAGACCCAGAACGAGGAGGAGGAGTGATGCAGCCACCTGCGAGTTTCGCTATTGGAGGCGATAGGGGTTTCCTGAGCTACCCTGGACAACCTGTTTATTGCAGGAATTGCCAAAAGTATGGACACACTAAGGAGGAGTGTGAAATCGGGATTGTGTGTCGAAATTGTGGAGAAGAAGGTCATACAGCGGCGGCCTGTCGTGTCCCAAAAAGGTGTGACTTATGTGGGGAACGTGGTCATTTAGCACGTCAATGTACCCAAAAATCTTATGCCCGGGCGGCAAGAGGCAGTGAGGCGGAAAGTGCCTCAGAGTATAGGGGACTTATCCTAAGGGAGGTGCAGAGGGAGGAGGGTCTAAAGGACGGAGGGTTGGCGGAAGTGGCGGAAACCCCTGGTGTCTTTCAAAAGGGAGAAGGGGAAGTCCTGAGCTCTCAAAATGGAATAGGGGTGGAAAGAGTGGAGGTACAAGTAGAGGAGGAAGCTTTAAAAGTAAAGATGGATGTGTTTCAAGAGAAAGTAGGGGATGTAAAGTTTTGGGAGAATGTGATACGTAAGGCAGTAAAGAATGTGAGTAATAGGGAGCTAATGAGTGAATTAGACGAGATAATGAAGAGAAGAGCGCGTATGACTGTGGAAGAATTTTTGAGGATGAAAGAGGAGCAGGTGAAGTGGTTGGATGAGGAGGAATTTAGACTGGAGGGAGAAGCAATGTTGGCGGAGGAAGCTAGAAAGAAGGAAGAGGCGGAGGGAGAAATGAACCAATTACAGATGGACCAGGGGGAAGGAGGGGAAGAAGGGCTGGCATGTGAAGGTGAAGGTACGGAAGCTTTAAAAAGAAAATTTGAGGACTTTCAAAAAAAAGTAGGAGATGGGGTTTTTTGGGTTAGAATCATGAGGAAAGAAAAAAAAGGGATTCGTAATAAAATAATTGGTGATCAGCTAGACAAAATCATAGCATTAAGGAAGGAAATGTCAAAAGAGGATTATGAGTCAGTAAAAGAGGAATGGAGGGTGGAGGAAGAAGAATGGGAAAGAGAGAAAAGGGAGGAAAAGGGGACCCAAAGAGATTTGGGGTTTAATGTAGTTGGGGGTTCTTTTTGGGATCGCCCTATTTCAGGGGGAAAACTAGTTGGCCTGGAGGTAGAGAAGGGAAAAAGTCAGGAGACGCAGGAAGAGGCAATGGAGCTGTCCTCGGCGGAAAAAAGAGCGTTGAAACGTAGAACAGAACAGGAAGAAACAGCAGAACAAAAGTGGGAAAAGGTAGTACAGAGAAAAGTGAAAGTGGTAGAAAGTGGGAGTGATAGTGCATCTTCGAAAAAGAATGGGGAAAGTGACCAAAAGCAAACAGGGAAGGGAATTAAAGTACAAAGACAAGGAAGTGGAGTAAGCGGAAGTGAGAGTAAGGGGAAGGATAAAACACTGACTAAAAAGTACCCACCGAGAGAGTCGCCAAGGGAAATAGCCTTAGGCAAGAAATTGGAGGAAGTTGAGATGAAAGTGGGAAATTCAAACTTTTGGTTGCAGGTAATACAAGTGGAACATAAGGGACTAACCACGGAGCAGCAGATGGATTACCTAGAAAAAGTAATTGTGAAAAGGGCACAGTCTTCTAGCAAGGAGTTTGGAGTGTACTTTGAAGGGTTTCAAAGAAAATACCCTGATATTTATTCAATATTGTTATATAAGTATGGTGGTTATAAGTAGAGGAGAGTTTGTTTTTGTATAGGGTGGATTTTGAGGAATATTTGGATGGTTTTGCTTGAATATACAAGAGGCGTTATAATGATAGATGTGTTTTGTTTTTTTCTGAACTGTAAAACTATGTATAGAGAAATGATTAAGGCAGGAGAGTTGAAAAGCCTTTTTAAGGATGGGATAAGGAAATATATGAGTATGGTTTAGTAAAGTGGAAAGTTGTAGTACTAGGAATTTTTGTTTTATTATGGAAAGTATTTTCTGGAAAAAGTGTTAGTCTATGATTGTATGAAAGTATTTGTTTTTTTCTTGAAAGATTGCTACTTATTTACTTATTGTAAAATACGTGAATGTGAATAAACATTTAAAAAAAAAAAAAAAAAAAAGCAGGTGGCTCTCTCAGGGCGAGGCTAGCTCATTGCACTTGGAGCTAGCTGACCTCTGCGATTTCCCCACATGCGGGAAACTCGACGCACAATTTCTGGTATGGGGGACTGCGTGCGCGCTCTCCCCTGTTTTTGGATGGTTACAAAAACAGTCAGAAAACAGGTGTTTGTTCAGACGCAGCTGCTGCTATTATTCCCACTGCTTGGCTTTGGGCATGGTCAATAACTGCTGGCAAAAAGGAGCACCATGTACAATAAATAGCCAGCTAGCAACATCTCAAACAGGGACAAATGACAATGATGCACCTGCACAACGTTTAGGAATAAGTTCCACAGGTGGATTGGGAAATAGGGAACAAATACTGTTTACTGTATATATATTTATGAAAAAAACAGCACCTTTCAATCAAATCTGGATTTGAAAAATGGACGGTCCTTGCTTGCAGGATATGATATGGGGTTTTTTTTCACCCCCTCCCCACCCTATTCTACTTCATGGTATGTCTGGGTCTCTGTAGCCAGACAACCCCCTGTGTATATATCACAAAGGAGTGTACAGTACGTTCTAGAGTTTTCTAGGCTCCAAAGTAACAAAGAGGCAGCATTAAAGCAACAGATTGCAGACTTCTGCTGAGCTGTGCAAAAAACAATCTCTATCTATCTCTCTATCTATCTATCTATCTCTATCCATGGAGCAGCAGACGTGTTAGCTTGCTTCTATATTTATGCAAATGCCAGGTAAGCAGCCATGCTGGTAAGGGCCAAAGTGTCACGTTGCCAGCAGGACAGGGCACCTCTCCCTTTTTATGCAGCCAGCAGTGTCAGTGGAGGTCAGAAAAAGAGAGTGCCAGCAGGTAGGGGAGATGTGAAAGCCACCCCGAAATATGGGTCCCCCTGTCTCCGGCAGCTGAAATGACAGAGCTGAGCGGTGTTCAAAGTGATTGCTTTCTTTCTTTTAAAACCAAGAAGAAGTACCTTACGGCGAAGCTTGGCTGCTCTGGGTGCTGTTGGATGGGAGGGAGGAGGACGGGGTGTCTTGGATCTAGGTTGTTTGACAAATATTCATGTGCTGCTGCTGCTGCTGCTGCTGCACAAAATGTTGCATGGAATGGCCTAGGCTGCTCCTTGCTGCAGGTGCTGGCTGCAGCGGCTCAGATACTAGGCCTCAGTACTGTGTTGCTTGCTGCACCAATGACCAAGCTGCTCTCTCCACAGGGTGACAGTTGTCCTGGGACAGGGCTAGTTGCCCCCAGCGCGCCATTGCAACTCATACTTACCTGGCAGGGGAGTTTTAAGCCATGCTCTCCTCTGCAGGGTACTAGCCGGGACTGTGCCCCCTTGGCCCTGGATCATCGCCCCTTCGGGGGCTTAAGATCCTTGCTGCTTTTGGGGGGGCACGCCATCTCGAGCTACAGGAGGCGATCAAGAGCGAGCAAAGTGAGGGGCCGGCGCCTTTGCCTTGGTGGGATCGCCCGAAAGGGCTTTAACCCACTTGCTGCAATTAGGGGTGCCGCACCTGAGCTTGTTTCAAGGTGGACGATGGCTTTCGGGGGCATGAGAATACAGTCCGGTTCCTGGTCGAGGAAGCCGAGAGAGATCGCGTAAGACTGCAACACGTGGTGGAGAAAATTCTTGGAGAGATGCTGGAGTTGGATGCGTCAAAGGTGTACTGCCTCCAAGACTTCCCAAGACAGGGCTTTATGACCTGACCCTGATCTCGGATGCAGACTGCTGGAATATATATGAGATGTGCCATGAGAAGAAGGATGACCCAAGGTTGTTGGGAATCAGCGTGGCCCGAACTTTATGTTGGAGGACAAACCGCTGGTTGTACACATGTACAATCCCTATGTGCAGAGGGAAGACATTGCTTGTTTCCTGAGGAGATACTGTTCCCTGTAAGGGGTGGAGAAGTGTTAAGGAATGCATATGGTTTCTTCAATGGAAAGCGGAGATTTTGGTTCGTTTTAAGCCAGACCCAGAACGAGGAGGAGGAGTGATGCAGCCACCTCTAGTTTCGCTATTGGAGGCGATAGGGTTTCCTGAGCTACCCTGGACAACCTGTTTATTGCAGGAATTGCCAAAAGTATGGACACACTAAGGAGGAGTGTGAAATCGGGATTGTGTTCGAAATTGTGGAGAAGAAGGTCATACAGCGGCGGCCTGTCGTGTCCCAAAAGGTGTGACTTATGTGGGGAACGTGGTCATTTGCACGTCAATGTTACCCAAAAATCTTTGCCCGGCGGCAAGAGGCAGTGAGGCGGAAAGTGCCTCAGAGTATAGGGGACTTATCCTAAGGGAGGTGCAGAGGGAGGAGGTCTAAAGGACGGAGGGTTGGCGAAGTGGCGGAAACCCCTGGTGTCTTTCAAAAGGAGAAGGGGAAGTCCTGAGCTCTCAAAATGGAATAGGGTGGAAGAGTGGAGGTACAAGTAGAGGAGGAGCTTTAAAAGTAAAGATGGATGTGTTTCAAGAGAAAGTAGGGGATGTAAAGTTTTGGGAGAATGTGATACGTAAGGCATAAGAAAATGTGAGTAATAGGGAGCTAATGAGTGAATTAGACGAGATAATGAGAGAAGAGCGCGTATGACTGTGGAAGAATTTTTGAGGATGAAGAGGAGACAGTGAATGGTTGGATGAGGAGGAATTAGACTGGAGGAGAAGCAATGTTGGGAGGGAAGCTAGAAAGAGGGAGAGGCGGAGGGAGAGAATGAACAATTACAGATGGACCAGGGGGAAGGAGGGGAAGAAGGGCTGGCATGTGAAGGTGAAGGTACGGAAGCTTTAAAAGAAAATTTGAGGACTTTCAAAAAAAAGTAGGAGATGGGGTTTTTTTGGGTTAGAATCATGAGGAAAGAAAAAAAAGGGATTCGTAATAAAATAATTGGTGATCAGCTAGACAAATCATAGCATTAAGGAAGAAATGTCAAAAGAGGATTATGAGTCAGTAAAAGAGGAATGGAGGGTGGAGAAGAAGAATGGGAAAGAGAGAAAAGGAGGAAAAGGGACCCAAAGAGATTTGGGTTTAATGATTTGGGGTTCTTTTGGGATCGCCCTATTTCAGGGGGAAAACTAGTTGGCCTGGAGGTAGAGAAGGGAAAGTCAGAGACCAGGAAGGAAAGGCAATGGAGCTGTCCTCGGCGGAAAAAAGAGCGTTGAAACGTAGAACAGAACAGGAAGAACAGCAGAACAAAGTGGAAAAGGTAGTACAGAGAAAAGTGAAGGTGGTAGAAAGTGGGAGTGATAGTGCATCTTCGAAAAAGAATGGGGAAAGTGACCAAAAGCAACAGGGAAGGGAATTAAAGTACAAAGACGGAAGTGGAGTAAGCGGAAGTGAGAGTAAGGGGAAGGATAAAACACTGACTAAAAAGTACCCACCGAGAGAGTCGCCAAGGGAAATAGCCTTAGGCAAGAAATGGAGGAAGTTGAGATGAAAGTGGGAAATTCAAACTTTTGGTTGCAGTGTATACAAGTGGAACATAAGGGACTAACCACGGAGCAGCAGATGGATTACCTAGAAAAAGTAATTGTGAAAAGGGCACAGTCTTCTAGCAAGGAGTTGGAGTGTACTTTGAAGGGTTTCAAGAAAATACCCTGATATTTATTCAATATTGTTATATAAGTTATGGGTGTTTAAGTAGAGGAGAGTTTGTTTTTGTATAGGGTGGATTTTGAGGAATTTTGGATGGTTTTGCTTGAAATAACAAGAGGCGTTATAATGATAGATGTGTTTTGTTTTTTTCTGAACTGTAAAACTATGTATAGAAGAATGATTAAGGCAGGAATTTGAAAAGCCTTTTTAAGGATGGATAAGGAAATATATGATATGGTTTAGTAAAGTGGAAATTTGTAGTACTAGGAATTTTTGTTTTATTATGGAAAGTATTTTCTGAAAAGTGTTAGTCTATGATTGTATGAAAGTATTTGTTTTTTTCTTGAAAGATTGCTACTATTTACTTATTGTAAAATACGTGAATGTGAATAAACATTTAAAAAAAAAAAAAAAAAAAAGCAGGTGGCTCTCTCAGGGCGAGGCTAGCTCATTGCACTTGGAGCTAGCTGACCTCTGCGATTTCCCCACATGCGGGAAACTCGACTGCACAATTTCTGTAGTGGGGGACTGCGTGCCGCCTCTCCCCTGTTTTTGGATGGTTACCAAAAAGCAGAACAGGTGTTTGTTCACAAGCTGCTGCTATTATTCCCACTGCTTGGGCTTGGGCATGGTCAATAACTGCTGGCAAAAAGGAGCACCATTTACAATAAATAGCCAGCTAGCAACATCTCAAACAGGGACAAATGACAATGATGCACTGCACAGACGTTTAGGAATAAGTTCACAGGTGGATTGGGAAATAGGGAAACAAATACTGTGTACTGTATATATATATTTAATAAAAAACACGCCCATTTACAATCAAATCTGGATTTGAAAAAATGGACGTCCTGCTTGCAGGATATGATATGGGGTTTTTATTTCACCCCCTCCCCCCCCTTTCTACATGGTATGTCTGGGTCTCTGTAGCCAGACAACCCCCTGTGAGATATCACAAAGGGAGTGTACAGTACGTTCTAGAGTTCTAGGCTCCAAAGTAACAAAGAGCAGCATTAAAAAGCAACAGATTGCAGACTATCTGCTGAGCTGTGCAAAAAACAATCTCTATCTATCTATCTATCTATCTATCTATCTTCTATCTCTATCCATGGAGCAGCAGACATGTTAGCTTGCTTCTATATTTATGCAAAGCGCAGTAGGCAGCCATGCTGGTAAGGGCCAAAGTGTCACGTTTGCCAGCAGGACAGGGCACCTCTCCCTTTTATGCACAGCAGCAGCAGGTGTCAGTGGAGGTCAGAAAAAGAGAGTGCAGCAGGTAGGGGAGATGTAGAAAGCCACCCCAGAAATATGGTGTCCCCCTTGTCTCTCCGGCAGCTGAAATGACAGAGCTGAGCGGTGTTCAAAGTGATTGCTTCTTTTTTTAAAACCAAGAAGAAGTACCTTACGGCGAAGCTTGGCTGCTCTGGTGCTTGTGGATGAGAGGAGGACGGGGTGTTCTTGGATCTATGTTGTTTGACAAATATTCGCTGCTGCTGCTGCTGCTGCTGCTGCTGCTGCTGCTGCTGCTGCTGCTGCTGCTGCTGCTGCTGCACAAATGTTTGCATGGAATGGCCTAGGCTGCTCCTTGCTGCAGGGTGCTGGCTGCAGCGGCTCAGATACTAGGCCTCAGGTACTGTGTTGCTTGCTGCACCAATGACCAAGCTGCTCTCTCTCCACAGGGTGACAGTTGTCCTGGGACAGGGCTAGTTGCCCCCAGCGCGCCATTGCAATCATACTTACCTGGCAGGGGTATTTTAAGCCATGCTCTCCTCTGCAGGGTACTAGCCGGGACTGTGCCCCCTTGGCCCTGGATCATCGCCCCTTCGGGGCTTAAGATCCTTGCTGCTTTTGGGGGGGACGCCATCTCGAGCTACAGGAGCGATCAGAGCGAGCAAAAGTGAGGGGCGGCGCCTTTGCCTTGTGGATCGCCCGAAAGGGCTTAACCCACTTGCTGCAATTAGGGTGCCCACCTGAGCTTGTTTCAAGGTGGACGATGGCTTTCGGGGCATGAGGAATACAGTCCGGTTCCTGGTCAGGAAGCCGAGAGAGATCGCGTAAGACTGCAACACGTGGTGGAGAAAATTCTTGGAGAGATGCTGAGTTGGATGCGTCAAAGTGTACTGCCTCCAAGACTTCCCAAGACGGCATTTATGACCTGACCCTTGATCTCGGATCAGACTGCTGGAATATAATGAGATGTGCCATGAGAAGAAGGATGACCCAAGTTGTTTGGGAATCAGCGTGGCCCGAACTTATGTTGAGGACAAACCGCTGGTTGTACACATGTACAATCCCTATGTGCAGGAGGAAGACATTGCTTGTTTCCTGAGGAGATACTGTTCCCTGGTAAGGGTGGAGAAGGTTTAGGAGTGCATATGGTTCTTCAATGGAAAGCGGGATTTTGGGTTCGTTTTAAGCAGACCCAGAACGAGAGGAGGAGTGATGCAGCCACCTCGAGTTTCGCTATTGGAGGCGATAGGGGTTTCCTGAGCTACCCTGGACAACCTGTTTTATTGCAGGAATTGCCAAAAGTATGGACACACTAAGAGGAGTGTGAAATCGGGATTGTGTGTCGAAATGTGGAGAAGAAGGTCATACAGCGGCGGCCCTGTCGTGTCCCAAAAAGGTGTGACTTATGTGGGAACGTGGTCATTTAGCACCAATGTACCCAAAATCTATGCCCGGGGCGTCATTGTGGAGAAGAAGGTCATACAGCGGCGGCCTGTCGTGTCCCAAAAAGGTGTGACTTATGTGGGGAACGTGGTCATTTAGCATGTCAATGTACCCAAAAATCTTATGCCCGGGCGGCAAGAGGCAGTGAGGCGGAAAGTGCCTCAGAGTATAGGGGACTTATCCTAAGGGAGGTGCAGAGGGGCAGGTGGCTCTCCCAGGGCGAGGCTTGCTCATTGCACTTGGAGCTAGCTGACCTCTGCGATTTCCCCACATGCGGGAAACTCGACTGCACAATTTCTGGTAGTGGGGGGCTGCGTGCGCGCTCTCCCCTGTTTTTCGACTGTTAGAAAAAACAGAATACGGCGAAGCTTGTGCTGCTCGCTCGGGTTAGCTGTGGGCATGGAGAGGGAGAGGCATGGGTGTCTTAGGATCTATCGGTGTTGATGGGAATGGGGGGCGACCACAAAAAGTTTACAATATTCATTGCTTGCTGCTGTGTTGCTTGCTGCCTAGCTTGCTCCCGCTTCGTCATCTTCTCCTGTGCTTTTGCCTTCTAAGTCTGCCAGGCTGCTGCCTCGCTGTGGCTGCTCAGAATGGGGACTTCTCTCTAACGGTCGTGCTGGTTGAATTGCTGAGATGTTCCATCAGCTCGTGCTTTCGACCAATGTTGTGCATGGGAATGGGCCTCTATGCTCGCAGTGCTCCTTGCTTGCTGCAGGTGCTGTGGACTGCAGGCGGCTCAGATCTAGGCCCAAGTACTGTGTCTGCATTCTGCAAAAACAGCTTGAGAACTGTAGCATGACCATCTAGGACCCAGGTACCAAGTCCTGCTCTGCCCGTCCGCGAGTCCCTCTCGCTCAACCCAACACAGCATGGATCGCACCATCTGCTTGTGAGGATCCTGGGACAGAGCGTGGGTGCTATATCTTGACCTACCCCAGGCAGCGGCACTGGCATCCGTCTCCAGCTCTACGACTAGACGCGTGAACTAACCTGACTCCTGCGACCGACTATACACGCTCTCGGAGCCCCCTTAAGCTTCCCAGGTCCAATATGTAGACGTACATCAGATGGACTGCTCTTTCTTCTTTCACCTATTTGCCCCGCAGGTCGGCTCGACCTCCCACCCCCCGCGAGTCCTCGTTAATCTCGTCGTCCACTTCTGCTTCATTTTGGCCCCCGACTCGCGACACTGATCTGCCCATGACTTGGCACAAATCTCATCACATTGAGCGTAATGTACGCTACACCCCCTGGCAGGGGTATGTTTGTTTAGCCATCTCTACCCTCTTGCTTCTCCTCTATGTGATTGTTACTCTGCCGACGCCACATGCGCGAACCTCTCCTCCTGCAGGGTACTCATACTACACTTCTTCCGGTTGACTGTGTTATCCCCCGTCTTGCACCGTCCCTTTGCCTGTCTGGTGTATCATTCCACTTTCGTCACTTCCCGTGTACACCACCCCTTCACATCATCGGCACTCCCCCACCTACGTCCCCTTCCCTTGCACTATTTTGGGATCCTCTTTCTTTCAGATCCCTTGCTATTTCGTGGTGGGAACGCACACCGGCCAACTCTTCGCGCTAACAGGGAGGGCGATCAAAGGATCTATAAAAAAGAGGGCTGCGCCACTGCTCCTATGGCCCCGTTTTGGTATCGTCGCCTCCTCCTAAATGTCTTAACCACTTCTGCTGCAATTGGGGTCCGCATCCTCGACGCTTGGTTTCCATGTGGACTATGGCTTCTTAGGGCATGAGGAAAGACAGTCCGGTCCTTGGTCAGAAAGCCGAGAGAGATCGCGTAAGATTGCAACACTGGTGTGAGAAAATTCTTGGAGAGATGCTGGAGTTGGATGCGTCAAAGGTGTATCGTCGCCTCCAAGACTTCCCAAGACAGGGCATTTATGACCTGACCCTGACTCGGATGCAGACTGCTGGAATATATATGAGATGTGCCATGAGAAGAAGGATGACCCAAGGTTTTTGGAATCAGCGTGCCCCGAACTTTAT
The DNA here is from genome assembly GCA_036426205.1 of Ascaphus truei. Classification (NCBI taxonomy): domain Eukaryota; kingdom Metazoa; phylum Chordata; class Amphibia; order Anura; family Ascaphidae; genus Ascaphus; species Ascaphus truei. The sequence continues at coordinate 5,066 of WSYH01009933.1, read as the reverse complement.
GTTGGGAGGACAAACCGCTGTTGTAACCATGTACAATCCCGATGTGCAGAGGGAAGACATTGCTTGTTTCCTGAGGAATACTGTTCCCTGGTAAGGGTGAGAAGGTGTTAAGGAATGGCATATTGCTTTTTCTTCAATGAAAGCCGGAGATTTTTGGGTTCGTTTTTAAGCCAGACCGCCAGAACGAGGAGGAGGAGTGATGCAGCCCACCTCGAGTTTCGCTATTGGAGGCGATATGGGTTTCCTAGCTACCTGGACAACCTGTTTATATTGCAGGAATTGCCAAAGTATGGACACACATAAGGAGGAGTTGAATACGGGATTGTGTGTCGAAATGTGGAGAAGAAGGTCATACAGCTGGCGGTGCTGCCTGTCGTGTCCCAAAAAGGTGTGACTTAATGTGGAACGTGTTCATTTAGCACTTCAATGTACCCAAAAATCTTATGCCCGGTGCGGCAAGAAGGCAGTGAGGGCGGAAAGTGCCTCAGAGTATAGGGGACTTATCCTAAGAGTGTGCAGAGGAGGAGGGTCTAAAGGACGGAGGGTTGGCGGAAGTGGCGGAAACCCCTGGTGTCTTCACAAAAGGGAGAAGGGGAAGTCCTGAGCTCTCAAAATGGAATGGGGTGGGAGAGGTGGAGTGAGGTACAATACGAGGAGGAAAGCTTAAAGTAAAGATGGATGTGTTTCAAGAGAAAGTAGGGGATGTAAGTTTTGGGAGAATGTGATACTAAGGCAGTAAAGAATGTGAGTAATATGGGCTAATGAGTGAATTAGACCAGTAATGAAGAGAAGAGCGCGTATGACTGTGGAAGATTTTTGAGGATGAAAGAGGACAGGTGAAGGTGGTTGGATGAGGAGGATTTAGACTGGAGGAGAATCATGTTGGCGAGGGAAGCTAGAAAGAAGAAAGGCGGAGGGAAAATGAACCATTCAGATGGGACCAGGGGAAGAGGGGAAGGGCTGGCATTGAAGGTGAAGGTACGGTAAGCTTTAAAAAGAAAATTTGAGGACTTTCAAAAAAAAGTAGGAGATGGGGTTTTTTTGGGTTATAGTCATGAGGAAAGAAAAAAAAGGGATTCGTATAAAATAATTGGTGATCAGCTAGACAAAATCATAGCATTAAGGGAACGAAATGTCAAAAGAGGATTATGAGTCATAAAAGAGGAATGGAGGGTGGGAGGAAGAAGAATGGGAAAGAAGAGAAAAGGGAGGAAAAAGGGACCCAAAGAGATTTGGTTTAATGTTTAGTTGGGGGTTCTTTTTGGGATCGCCCTATTTCAGGGGAAAACTAGTTTGGCCTGGAGGTAAGAAGGGAAAAAGTCAGGAGACGCAGGAAAGGCAATGGAGCTGTCCCTCGGCTGAAAAAACGTTGAAACGTAGAACAGAACAGGAAGAACAGCAAACAAAGTGGGAAAGAGGTAGTACAGAAAAAGTGAAAGTGGTAGAAAGTGGGATGTGATAGTGGCTCTTCGAAAAAGAATGGGTGAAAGTGACCAAAAGCAAACAGGGAAGGGAATTAAAGTACAAAGCAAGGAAAGTGGAGTAGCGGAAGTGAGAGTAAGGGGAAGGATAAAACACTGACTAAAAAGTACCCCACCAGTAGAGTCGCCAAGGGAATAGCCTTAGTCAAGAAATTGGAGGAAGTTGAGATGAAGTGGGAAATTCAACACTTTTGTTGCAGGGTAATACAGTTGAACATCAGGTACTACCACGGAGCAGCAGATTGTTACCCTAGAAAAAGTAATTGGTGAAAAAGGGCACAGTCCTTCTAGCAAGGAGTTTGGAGTGTACTTTGAAGGGTTTAATCAAGAAAATACCCTGATATTTATTCAATATTGTTATATAAGTCATGGTGTTATAAGTAGAGGAGAGTTTGTTTTTGTGTATAGGGGTGGATTTTGAGGAATATTTGGGATGGTTTTTGCTTTGAATTACAGAGGCAGTTTGGTTAATGATAGATGTGTTTTGTTGTTTTTCCTGAACTGTAAAACTATGTATAGAGAATGATTAAGGCAGGAGTTGAAAAGCCTTTTTAAGGATGGGATGTGAAATATATGAGTATGGTTTAGTAAAGTGGAAAGTTGTAGTACTAGGATTTTTGTTTTTATTATGGAAAGTATTTTCCTGGAAAAAGTGTTAGTCTACTATGATGGTATGAAAGTATTTTGTTTTTTCTTGAAGATATTGCTACTTATTTACTTATTGTAAAAATACCTGAATGTGAAAACCATTTAAAAAAAAAAAAAAAAAAAGCAGGTGGCTCCTCAGGGCGAGGCTAGCTCATTGCCTTGGAGCTGCTGCCCTCTGCGATTTCCCCACATGCGGGACTCGACTGCACAATTTCTGTAGTGGGGGACGGCGTGCGCCGCGTCTCCCCTGTTTTTGATGGTTACAAAAGCAGAAACCGGTGTTTTTCAGACAAGCCTTGCTGCTATTCCCCACGGCTTGGGCTTTGGGCATGGTCAATACTCGCTCGCTAGGCAAAATAGACACCAAATGTCACAATAAAAATACGCCGAGCTAAGCACCTATCGATCAAACAGGGGCATCAATGACACATGATGCACCTGCACACGACGTTGTTAGGATAAGTCACGTCACAGGTGTGATTGGGAAATAGGGAACAAATACTGTGTTACACTGTAATATATTTTATGAAAAACACACCGCAATTTACAATCTAAATCACCATGGGTTTGAAAAAATGGACTTGTCCTTGGCTTGGCAGGATTGATATGGGGTTTATTTCACCACACCCGACCTCTCCAACACCTAGTTCTACATGTATGTCATGGGTCTCTGTGCCATGATGCAACGCCCCCTGTGNNTGATGATATCACAAAGGGAGTGTACAGTACGTTCTAGAGTTTCTAGGCTCCAAAGTAACAAAGAGCAGCATTTAAAAGCAACAGATTGCAGACTATCTGCTGAGCTGTGCAAAAAACAATCTCTATCTATCTATCTATCTATCTATCTATCTATCTCTATCCATGGAGCAGCAGACAGTGTTAGCTTGCTTCTATATTTATGCAAATGCCAGGTAAGCAGCCATGCTGGTAAGGGCCAAAGTGTCACGTTTGCCAGCAGGACAGGGCACCTCTCCCTTTTCTGCAGAATCTGCTTTTGACATGGAGCATGGAAATGAGAGTATGGAGAAAACGCCCGTTGTCCCAGCTGTTCTAGGTGTGGTCCCTAACGAGCAGACAGGGCAGGGAGCACCTGAAGCTGAGGGGGTGGAGGCCAGATTGGAGGAGGAGGAGAAGGAGGAGGCGGAGTTGCCTGATACAGACTTGCCTGATACAGACTCTGATGTGATGCTGGCAGAAGGAGAGGAGCCTCTCACGGCGGAGACTTTTGAGGTAGCAGATAAGGAGGAGGATCTGCGCCAAACAGAGGAGGAGGAGGAAGGAATAATGGAAGCACTGGATGCTGGAGAGAAAGACGACCGCCGAGGGAAACGAAAGAAGGAGAAAAAAAGCACCCCTTCAAAAGTGAGGTGCCACGAAGGGGCCCTGCCGGGTAATGCCAGCGAGACATCTGGCAGCAGCAGAGAGGAGGAGTACTCGGAAAATATGTACAGTCCAGGGGAGCCTCCCCTCCCCCCTATTCTGGTGTGCCGGATGGGCAGGGATCACCGGGGGGCCAAAGTTTAAAATATTTGGAAGAGGAAAAAATGAAAAATTTTGCGCATGGGTTCATTGACAAGGAGGGATTACCACCACCCCTTTCCCCGTCGGAGGACTTAAGATGAGTATGGTTTTGTGTATTTTTTCCCTCTTATTAAGGGCGGAATGACTCTAAAATTAGCATCTCTTAATGTGAGAAGTTTGAAAAGCCCGGCTAGAAGGGCCAGGATTCTGGACTTGGTAGGGAAAAAAAAAATGACATTGTTTGCCTGCAAGAATGTGGGTTTTCAGACCCACCAAGGAAAGAGGTTTGGGTGTGGGGAGAATCTCTGTGGTCTGGGAGCCGGGAGAATAAAAATAGTGGGATAGGGATTTTGTTTAGGGGTCACGAATTTAAAATCTGTAAACACGTGGTGATAGAACCAGGAAGGTTAATGTTTGTTTTGTTTGAGTGGAGGGGGGAAATGTTCAGGTTATTTAATATGTATGCATCTCCAAAAGAGAAACAAAGAAGAGATTTGTTTGAGAAATTTAATTTTTTTTTGCCAGGGAGAGTACAAACCCTGGTGGTGGGGGATTTGGGAGTGATTGAATGGTGGGAATGGGTTAAGGGAGAAACCAAAAATTTTTTTGTTAAAAGAGGTGTAGAGAAGGCAAGGAGGCAGGAGGAAGAGCGTGTCTACGTGCGTGTGCGTGTCTACGTGCGTGTGCGTGTCTACGTGCGTGTGCGTGTCTACGTGCATGTGCGTGTCTACGTGCGTGTGCGTGTCTACATGCGTGTGCGTGTCTACGTGCGTGTGCGTGTCTACGTGCGTGTCTACGTGCGTGTGCGTGTCTACGTGCGTGTGCGTGTCTACGTGCGTGTGCGTGTGCGTGTCTACGTGCGTGTGCGTGTCTACGTGCGTCAACGTGTGCCTGTGTGTATACGTGTGTCTACGCGTGTGTGCCTACGTGTGTGTGTGTCTACGTGTGCCTACGTGTGTGTGTATACGTGTGTGTATACGTGTGTGTGTACGTGTGTATACGTGTGTGTCTGCGTGTATACGTGTGTCTGCGTGTTTACGTGTGTCTGCGTGTGTCTGCGTGTCTACGTGTGTCTGCGTGTGTGTGCGTGTCTACGTGTGCCTGCGTGTTTACGTGTGCCTGCCTGTTTATGTGTGCCTGCGTGTCTACGTGTGCCTGCGTGTCTACGTGTGTCTACGTGTGTATGTATACGTGTGTATGTATATGTGTGTATGTGTGTGTACGTGTGTGTGTGTGTACATGTGTGTGTGTGTACGTGTGTGTGTGTGTACGTGTGTGTGTGTACACGTGTGTGTGTGTCTACGCGTGTGTGTCTACATGTGTGTGTGTATACATGTGCCTACGTGTGTGTATATACGTGTGTGTGTACGTGTGTATACGTGTGTGTACGTGTGTAGGGCAGGGAGGGTGGGGGCG
>WSYH01009932.1:0-24553 GCA_036426205.1 Ascaphus truei | reverse complement strand
GAGAAGTCCAGTAATCGTAAAGGTGACCGGAAAGGAGCCCATCGACGGTCCCCTACCGGAATACCCCGACCGAATTGCAAAATAGAGTCCTCGGACGAGGAGTGTGCCAGGCTGGCAGAGGCACAGGACTTGCTGGAGGAGTACCATGCTACTGGTATTCCGTGGCGAGATGCAATTCCCCGTGGTGTGGAGACACGAAGCCGTGTGTCTCCAGTGCCGCGACAACCCGATCGCCGGAGTCCCACTGCCGTGGTGACTAGTGGGTCGGAAGGAGGTCGATTTACTCCGACCCTGCGGAGCAGTAGGTTAACTCCGTGCTCACTGCAGATGCCGGAGCTGGAGGCGAGCGAAGAACGGGACCAGGGTCAAGCTGGACCGCGCAGCAGAAGGGCGTTGCCGGATGTTCTCGTGGAAGAAGAGGTCCCGCTTGGGGACCCAACCCAAGATGGCGTCGCAGCACGTGCGGATCCTGAGACGGTTCCGGACGACCTGGGCGGTGTCGAGAGGGAGGCCGTGGCGCCTCCACCGTCGAACAGTGGGAGTCGATCCCCTACGGACAGCCAACGGAGTGGGCACTCGAGTCGGAGAACGAGGGGACCCACTACCGAAGGATCGAGCGGACATTGTGGCGCACGTGAGTCTGGTGTTGCGGAGGAGCAGGCCTTGACCCTGCCAGCCCCTACCATCCTTTCCCGTACCCCAACCCCGTCCATTCCCAGGGTTAGTCCCACGGCCCTAGTTCAAACCCCTGTCCCTGTCACTGGTTCCTTTGGGTCGACATCTAGTCTGGGCATGTCAAGGGATTCCCGGGGTCCTATCACAGAACGGACTGGAAGCCTGGACTGGGGGACATCTGATGATGGATCGGAGGGTGGAGGGAGAGTTTCACCCCGGGGTTCCATTATTAGCGCGCTGAGTCGTGAGGGCGGACACTGGTCGCAGCGCAAGGAAAGGGTTGCGAGATCGGAGGATACTTCAGGGGTGTCCTCGGCCGGGCCCGATGATGAAGAAGAGCCACTCGAGCCTAACTCTGAGGAAGTGAGGGAGACTAGGTGGTGGGCACCGTTGTATGAGGGGTATGTCGCCTGGCTCGACCGCACCCATTTTCTGTTAGAACGGGAGGGGGTGGTTGATCACTGGTGGGCTCCCGGGGATTTTAATGACGAGGTGTATCTTAAAGCCCTAATGGTAAGGTGGGAACGGATTCAGGGAGGCCTTATTACCCCAAAGGGATCAGAAGGGTTAGATGACCCGGTAGATGCAGATGAGCCCCTGTCATGGGTGTTGCCAGGAGTGGCTGGGCAAAGTAGACTAACCCGAACTTGCCGAGCTGAACGGGCTATTGCAGCCCAGTATAAAAGGTCACACGGGCTTGAATAACCATATGTACCCGAACCTCTAATGAGAGAGATTGAGGAGAACAGGGAGAAGTGGCTCAGAAATGATATCGAGCACTATATTGTAAATAAGGGAGGAGATATTAGAGGGATCCAGGCGGAGCAGAGGGTTTCACAACTCATGCGGGTTTGGAAGATAGGACGTAGTGTGTATATGCACAAGGTGGTATACTGTAACGAGCGGGGGTTACCACGAGAGTATAGCATAATTGTCCATGATGCAGCGGGGCGGGAGGTGAAGAAGCCAGACCCTCGACACTATTATTAGGTCCGCAACGAGTGGTTTGTCTTTTTGTTCTTTGCTGCTTACTGCTGGTCGGTGGGTGGGTGTTATCAGTACTATGAAGATGTGATGATGTTACTGCTGAATTGTACGTTTTTATTCAGTGTTTCCTGGAGGAAGGTACACGAAATTTAAGACCCAGCCGGGACGGTGGGTATTCAACAGGGGGAGTATATAGCCATGTATATAAATGGTTTATTGCTTTCCTCTCTGTGGGCAGTAAGTCCTGGTAAGAACAGGTATGCCCACAGTAGTTATGGAGGTTTTCCCTCATCCAATGGTGAGGTGCCCTGTGTATGGAGGGGAGTGGCCTCGCACATGGATGGCACTACCGAGAAGGAGTTCCTCACCAGGACCATCTCCCTGCGGAAGCACAGATCCTGATGAGGTGGAGACGCTGCACATGATGTAAGTTGGACTCGCACACACTACCTCGGATACCTGGGGACAGTTTAGATCACCCGGGCCAATGTGAGATTGGGGGGGGGGATAAACCCGTTACAAGGGATATATAAATAATGCCATAGCAGGTGTGTGTGGAATTACAGAACAGTACTTTGCTGAAGTTTACATGGCCTTGAGCAAGAGGAATATTATGAAAGCATTAACTTTACCCCAGAAAGTAACTTCCAAACAAAGGGTTCTGACTACAGTACCTCACAGTCCAGAAAAATAGTCTACACCTTCAGTGAGTGAATAAGATATTAACTAGTGATAATGGCTGTCAAGAGTGTAGCCGCCCAAAATGGTGACAGAGCTTTTTTTGTCTTGTATATTAAGACAAATGTTATGACTTTTCTATCTACAGTTGTAAGGATACTACTTTGTGTACTGTAGACTGCAAGCTAAAAATATTTACTGGACTTTGGAATCCCTGATTGATGTGTCTTTCATTCTCTCTACAGTATATAACAAAAGTGTTTGAGTGCTTCTAAATAGTTGTGGTAAAGTGCAAGTTTTAAAAAATGTCAAAACTCTTTACTCCTCATTTTTTAAATGTTTATGCATTTACTGTGTTACAAAAAAAAATAAGTCCTCAAAAAATTGGAACTTTCAGTCTGAAGAAATAAAAGGTTTACTAAATAATATAGCCCTTTTTTCTGTTCTCATTTTTTAAAATATAGTATTGTGTTCCATGTTTCCAAGCAAAGAACAGTTGACTTTCATCCACTGCAAATATTTCTGCTTCTGATTGCTTCAAACATAAGAACACTCGAAATCAATGTTCTTACAGTACTGTACATCTGATGTAGAATTCTAACCAAATTTACACCAACTCTGGCTAGTGTTTTTTTAATGCAAAACTAAATGCATCCCATAAATCTTCTTACGGACATTCCCAAAATCACAAGCTCAAGGGACAAGACCAGAACAAAATATCTTGCTAGATTGATGTAACATGAAAATATCCATCTGAGCCAATTTTGCTCTAGTACTTCATTGATTCTTAGAACATTCTGCATACAGTTCACAAGGTCACCCATCAAAACTGTCAAATATGCATATATGATTTTTTTTTTGTAGTTCTGTATGGAATTGGTTGTTTTGGAAAAATGCCTGGGATATTTTTGTGGCAGTAGAATAATTTATGTGTATGCCACTACCCTGAATCCTTGTCTACACAGTAGGACACTATGGAATGCACACTCTCACTGCAATAAACTTACTGCAGCTTATAACCTTTCTTTCTAACTCTTTCAACCTACTAGCTATAACTGTCACATGGCTCACCACCTCTGATACATCACCTGCTGCACCATCTCCTATATCTTTAGTCACACAGTACCTTCCGACCGTGACACAACCATGGCGGAGGAGTAGGCATCCTGATCTAAGTGTATACCCATGCAAAGAATAGCCTTTGAGTTAACACACTTTTGTCTGAAGTGGGAGCCCTACGATAGTAGCCCCACATGATCAGGTCACTTTATCTCATGGTGCAACGTTACATTTCAAGTTCTTTGGGGCAGGGATTCATTGCACTGATGTTATTCTGCGTGTACTGATTGATCTGTGTGGTTGATTGAAGTGCTGGTTGGTTAAAGTGTGTGCAGTTAGAACCAGAAGCAGTTTGAACAAGGAAGCAGTTAAACAAGGTATAGTTTATTGAAGTACAGTTTACTGTTAGTACTTCTAAACTTCATAGTTGCTAGAATGAGCAGGATTGAAAATGCCACTCAATGCACATCTTGCCACATGTATGTGCACTTGGAGCAGCTGTTCCAAGGAGCATACCGCTGTGAGAAGTGTGAGCAGGTGGTCTCTTTAGAATCAGAGATTGCTGATCTGAAGAGGCAACTTGCAATATTGAGGGACATTGGCAATCTTGAAAGGGAATTAGAGCTCACTGAGCAGGCCCTTGCTTCGACTAGTGGTGCAGATGGAGGCGCTTTTAGTGAGGAGCAGGTAGGTAGCTTAGTTGCTGTTAGTGAGGAGCAGGTAGGTAGCTGGGTGACAGTTAGAAGGGGAAGCAGGGGCAACAGGGAGAGGCAGGTCGTTTCTGAGTTGACACATCCCAATAGATTTGCCATCTTGAGTGAAGATATTGGGAATGTTGGGGCAGAAATGGCAAGGCTGGGGGATACTAATTCCTCTAGCAGCCAGGGGAATAGTTCCTCCAGCACAGTGGGGACTCAGGATGCTCAGATGCAAAGAAAGATTGTGGTGGTAGGGGACTCCATTATTAGGAAGGTAGATAGGGCAATCTGTTGCCAGGACCGCATGAACCGAACAATTTGTTGTCTCCCGGGTGCTCGGGTTCGGCACATTGCGGATCGGGTAGACAGATTGTTGGGGGGGGGCTGGGATTGACCCGGCGGTCTTGGTACATGTTGGCACCAATGACAAAGTTAGAGAAAGATGGAGGGTCCTAAAAAATGATTACAGGGATCTAGGCCAAAAGCTTAAGGCAAGGACCTCCAAGGTAGTATTTTCTGAAATACTACCAGTGCCATGCGCTACCGCAGGGAGACAGTCAGAGATCAGGGAGGTTAATGCATGGCTAAGAAAGTGGTGTAGGAAGGAGGGGTTTGGGTTTTTAGAGCACTGGGACTCCTTTTCTGAGAGGTGCCATCTATATTCTAGGGACGGATTGCACCTCAATGAAGAGGGATCTTCTGTGCTAGGGGGGAGAATGCTAAAAAGGTTGGAGGAGATTTTAAACTAGGATGGAGGGGGGAGGGGAATGAAACAGATGATGAACTAAATGGAATAGAGGCGGATACAAGGTGGTATGGAGGTAGAATGGGGGCAAGTGCAAGTTTGACAAGCAGTGAGATACCCATAGTAAATAGAGATAATACTAGAAAACTTCTAAAGACTAAGCCAAGTGGGAGCAGAAAGGAAGGAGCAGATAAGATAATAGTACAGGCTGAAAAAAAAACTTAAATGCATGCTTGCTAATGCAAGAAGCCTGACAGATAAAATGGGGGAGCTTGAATTAATAGCTACAAGGGAGCAGTATGATATCATAGGCATTACTGAAACATGGTGGGATGAAACTCATGACTGGACAGTTAATTTAAAGGGGTATTCTCTTTTTCGGAATGATCGAACAAATAGAAGGGGAGGTGGAGTATGTCTATATGTTAAACCAGATCTAAAACCTATTATAAGGGATGATGTCTATGAAGGGAATGATGAAAATGTAGAGACCTTGTGGATAGAAATTAGCAGTGGAGGTAAAAGTATAAAGAAAATGTTTGTGGGAATATGCTATAAACCACCAAATATCTGTGAGATTGAGGAAGCTAAAATACATTTGCAAATGGAGAAGGCATCAAAACTGGGTCATGTTTGCATAATGGGGGATTTTAATTATCCAGACATAGACTGGGGCAATGAGATTAGCTTTACAACAAAAGGAAACAGGTTTTTGGGGGTGTTTAAAGATAATTATATGACCCAAATTATTGAGGAACCAACCAGGAGAGGGGCAGTTCTGGATTTGGTCATATCAAACAATGTAGAAGTAATAACAAATATTCAAGTCCTGGAACATTTGGGTAACAGTGATCATAACATGGTTTCATTTGAAATAAATGATCAAAAAACAGATTACTTGGGTTCAACAAAGACTTTAAACTTTAGAAAGGCAGACTTTAATAAACTGAGGTCTAATCTAGTAGTAATACAATGGGATGATGTTTTTGCAGGGAAAAATGTAGAAGATAAATGGGCAGTCTTTAAAACATTGTTAGAAAAGCACACTTATCAGTGTATACCCAAGGGTATACACTGAAGCTTTTTTCGGACATGCGCAGTAGCGCCGTATACCCTCCATTTTCCTGATACTCTCTGACGGTGGCACGCAGGAGCAAGCGAGGAGAGTGGGTCCCAAACCGGAGAAGCAGGTGAAGTATCATACCCTTCCTCCTGCACCGGTTACCTCTGTGGCCCTGCATAGCTCCCTCGCATCACTCCAGTGTCTGATTCTTCCAGACCTGTGTAATTGCACCGAAGCGCACGACAGACCCCTTGGCATTTAATAATGGTCTCCAACATGTATCTGAACCAACCAGCATTGTTTGGAACGCAGGGGTACGCCCGTGTGGTGGAACGCACTCACTGTGCATGCGCAGGTCAGGGGTGAAAGGCAAGAAGTCAAGTAATCACTTGGTGCGTGTCATAGAACCAGAGGGGGCGCCTACAGGCAATGAAATGCATGCCGAGGCGAAACGGAGCCATCTGCACATGCGCGAGTAGTGGCAGTGAGAAAATAAATAAATAAACAGTGTGTCTGCAGGAAAACTGATTGTCCTCGATCTGTATGCATAGTAGGTCAAATGTGCGCTAAAGCATAGTAAACGCACAGGAGATGTGCAGAATAGAAACCAAATGGCAATTGAGCTTTAAAAGGCTAAGCAATAGCGGGTTAATGTGGCTGATGTTGCCAACATGGTAAAAATGCATATGTTTGAACTGACTGCAGTAATTGAGCATATCAAGGAATGGGCATGATAAATGGGAGCCATCAAAATAAATGCATACCATAAAAATCACTTAAAATGAACACCCACAATAATGGTGCAAAACAGTGCAAAATATAGTAAATAGTGAACATTAATGATGAGGTGATGTGGCAACAATGAATTAACATAAAGCACTGATGAAATAGCAATGCAACAAGAAAACTGAAGCAACATGGATAAAACAAAACCCAGAAAAATAATAAAATGCTGTTTGCATACCAATTGTCAGTTATTGGTCCTAATTAATGATTAAGGTAAAAACACGTGAGTGATCCAAGAGACTACTGGGACCATTATCTTGCTAGCATAGCTCCGTGTTAAGAAAACCAGCAAAATAATACTGAATATATAGGCATGATTAGATAAGGATTTCAAAATCACATGACCAAATAATAATCAAAACTAGCCAAATTCCAGTAGGAGCAAAGAACTTATTCAATATAAGTATATATATACCAAATATAAAGGCCTAGATGGATAGGAGCCATAAAGTACTGATTGATCTGTGTGGTTGATTGAAGTGCTGGTTGGTTAAAGTGTGTGCAGTTAGAACCAGAAGCAGTTTGAACAAGGAAGCAGTTATACAAGGTATAGTTTATTGAAGTACAGTTTACTGTTAGTATTTCTAAACTTCATAGTTGCTAGAATGAGCAGGATTGAAAATGCCACTCAATGCACATCTTGCCACATGTATGTGCACTTGGAGCAGCTGTTCCAAGGAGCATACCGCTGTGAGAAGTGTGAGCAGGTGGTCTCTTTAGAATCAGAGATTGCTGATCTGAAGAGGCAACTTGCAATATTGAGGGACATTGGCAATCTTGAAAGGGAATTAGAGCTCACTGAGCAAGCCCTTGCTTCGACTAGTAGTGCAGATGGTGGCGCTTTTAGTGAGGAGCAGGTAGGTAGCTTAGTTGCTGTTAGTGAGGAGCAGGTAGGTAGCTGGGTGACAGTTAGAAGGGGAAGCAGGGGCAATAGGGAGAGGCAGGTCATTTCTGAGCTGACACATCCCAAATAGATTTGCCATCTTGAGTGAAGATATTGGGAATGTTGGGGCAGAGATGGCAAGGCTGGGGGATACTAATTCCTCTTGCATGTTAAACCAGATCTAAAACCTATTATAAGGGATGATGTCTATGAAGGGAATGATGAAAATGTAGAGACCTTGTGGATAGAAATTAGCAATGGAGGTAAAAGTATAAAGAAAATGTTTGTGGGAATATGCTATAAACCACCAAATATCTGTGAGATTGAGGAAGCTAAAATACATTTGCAAATAGAGAAGGCATCAAAACTGGGTCATGTTTGCATAATGGGGGATTTTAATTATCCAGACATAGACTGGGGCAATGAGATTAGCGTTACAACAAAAGGAAACAGGTTTTTGGGGGTGCTTAAAGATAATTATATGACCCAAATTATTGAGGAACCAACCAGGAGAGGGGCAGTTCAGGATTTGGTCATATCAAACAATGTAGAAGTAATAACAAATATACAAGTCCTGGAACATTTGGGTAACAGTGATCATAACATGGTCTCATTTGAAATAAATGATCAAAAAACAGATTACTTGGGTTCAACAAAGACTTTAAACTTTAGAAAGGAAGACATTAATAAACTGAGGTCTAATCTAGTAGTAATACAATGGGATGATGTTTTTGCAGGGAAAAATGTAGAAGATAAATGGGCAGTCTTTAAAACATTGTTAGAAAAGCACACTTATACACTTGGGTAATAAGTATAAAAGAAATAAGTCAAAACCAATGTGGCTAAATAAACAGGTAGGGGAGGAAATGGACAAGAAGAGGAAGGCATTTAGATTCTTTAAGTCAGAAGGGACAGAGACATCGTATCAGAATTATAAGGAATGTAACAAAAATTGCAAAGGGGCAATTCAATTAGCAAAAATGGATAATGAAAAAAGGATTGCAATAGAAAGTAAGGTCAACCCTAAAAAGTTCTTTAAGTACCTTAATAACAAAAAAATGAGAAAAGAAAATATAGGACCCTTTCAGTGTGAGATGGGTAGGCAGATTATTGGAGATAAGGAGAAAGCAGAGGTATTAAACAAATTCTTTGCCTCTGTGTTTACCAGGGAAGAATCGAGTTCAATAGAAGCGCCACAGGAGGAAGCCACAACCTCCATATTAATGACCAATTGGTTAATTGAGGAAGAAGTTCATAAGCGACTTGAAAAAATTAAAGTAAATAAGGCACCTGGCCCCGATGGCATACATCCAAGAGTACTCAAGGAGTTAAGCTCAGTAATAGCAAAACCATTATATTTAATATTCAAGGACTCCATTTCCACAGGCTCAGTACCACAAGATTGGCGTAAAGCAGATGTGGTGCCTATATTTAAAAAGGGAGCTAGATCACACCCGGGGAATTACAGACCTGTAAGCCTGACCTCAATAGTAGGGAAACTACTTGAAGGTTTAATATGGGATAATATTCAGGAATACCTAATGGAAAACAAAATTATTAGTAATAGTCAGCATGGATTTATGAAGAATAGATCTTGCCAAACTTACCTTATTTGTTTCTTTGAGGAGGTAAGTAGGAATTTAGTCCAGGGTAATGCAGTTTATGTGGTCTACTTAGATTTTGCAAAGGCTTTTGATACGGTTTCACACAAGAGGTTGGTGTACAAAATAAAGAAAATTGGACTCAGTAATAATATATGCACCTGGATTGAAAACTGGTTAAAGGACAGACAACAGAGGGTTGTCATAAATGGAACTTTTTCAGGTTGGGCTAAAGTCGTGAGTGGAGTACCTCAAGGATCGGTACTGGGACCCCTGCTTTTTAACTTGTTTATTAATTACCTTGAGGTTGGGATCGAGAGCAAAGTCTCCATCTTTGCTGATGATACTAAATTGTGTAAGGTAATAGAATCAGAGCAGGATGTAATTTCTCTTCAGAAGGACTTGGAGAGACTGGAAACGTGGGCAGGTAAATGGCAAATGAGGTTTAATACAGATAAATGTAAGGTTATGCATTTGGGATGCATGAATAAAAAGGCGACTTACAAATTAAATTGAGATATATTGGGGGAATCCTTGATGGAGAAGGATTTAGGAGTGCTTGTAGATAGCAGGCTTAGCAATAGTGCCCAATGTCATGCAGTAGCTGCAAAGGCAAACAAAATCTTATCTTGCATCAAACGGGCAATGGATGGAAGGGAAGTAAACATAATTATGCCCCTTTACAAAGCATTAGTAAGACCACACCTTGAATATGGAGTACAATTTTGGGCACCAATCCTAAGAAAAGACATTATGGAACTAGAGAGAGTGCAGAGAAGAGCCACCAAATTAATAAAGGGGATGGACATTCTAACTTATGAGCAGAGGCTAGCTAAATTAGATTTACTTACATTAGAAAAGAGGCGTCTAAGAGGGGATATGATAACTATATCCAAATATATCCAGAGACAATACAAGGAGCTTTCAACAGAACTATTCATCCCACGGGCAGTACAAAGGACTCGGGCCATCCCTTAAGGTTGGAGGAAAGGAAATTTCACCAGTAACAAAGGAAAGGTTTCTTTACAGTAAGGGCAGTTAAAATGTGGAATTCATTACCCATGGAGACTGTGATGGCAGATAGAAAAGATTTGTTCAAAAAAAGGTTGGACATCTTTTTAGATGGGAAAGGTATACAGGGATATACCAAATAAGTATACATGGGAAGGATGTTGATCCAGGGATTGCCAATTCTTGGAGTCAGGAAGGAATTAATTTTTCCCCTTAATGGGGTTTTTTGTTTGGCTTCCTCTGGATCAATAAGTAAGTATAGATCTAGAATAAAGTATCGGTTGTCTAAATTTAGCATTGGTTGAACTTGATGGATGTACGTCTTTTTTCAACCTCATCTACTATGTAACTATGTAACTATGTAACACATTAACCCCTGCTGGTAAAAAATACCTATAATGCAGTGGAGGCAAAAAGCAACTACAAGTGCTGGGCAAATATATGGTGGTTACAAGAGTAAATGAAAATATATAGTCCATAATAGCATATCTTTGCTGGAATTGATAAGACAATGTACAGGTATATGAGTAATAGCCAGCATGTGATCATGTCTGTTGAACACAAATCATGTAGACTAAGCAATAAATCCATATTAACATTCCTGAATTGGAAAAAGGAATCCCATGATGAACACGAAAATATAATCGTGAAGTCACCTGTTGGTGTTGGACGTCCAAAATCTCTACCTTCATCAATCTGGTGGAGGAAGACACCAAGGGGCCTATGCAGAGAGCAGCGGTAGAAATAATTGGAGAGTTTAAGAAAAATAAGATTTAATGGAGAGTTTTTTTCTCCATATGCAGAAATGGGCGAAATTCGCAATTTCTGGCATGAATGCGTGTGGCGAGTTGAAAAGGGAGAGATGCGCGCTGCTGAAAGGAAAAAAAAAAAATTGCGCATTTTTTTTTTCCCCTATGGCCGGCGAGCTCCTGCTTCTTGCCAACTTTAGTTGGCGGAGCAAATTGTAGAAAATCGCGCCAATAACAGCCGCTAGATGGCGTTCGCGTCTTTCTGAATTTGGATATTTTTAAAGCTGGCGAGATGTAGGATCTCGCCAGCCGCGCGGCGAGATTTATAAATAGAAAAAAAATGGAGCGTTTTTCGTACCTCGCCATTTTCTGCTGTTTTTTGCACGATTTTCTCCAAAAAATGGCGAGATTTAATATAGCGCTGCTCTCTGCATGAGGCCCCAAGGGACGTGTTAAGAATTACAAACGAAGCTTCTCGAATCTCACACCTGAGGAAGAACTGGCCCTTAAATCACAACGCGATAATAAAAACATTATCATAAGAGCCGCAGATAAGGGAGGAGGTGTTGTGGTCATGGACTACGGACAATACCGCACTGAGGTTATGAGACAGCTTGATGTGACTCAACAGTACATGTTGTTGAATGGAGATCCCACACACGGCTATAAGAGAGAGATTGATTCAGTGATACAACTGGGAAGAGACAATAGATGGATTACAGAGGATACAGGGAAATGTCTTCAACAACAATTTCCAATTAACCCAGTCTTGTATATACTACCCAAGGTGCAGAAATCACTCACCTTGCCACCTGGAAGACCTATTATCTCAGCCAGGGGCTCGCTGTTTCACCCCCTTTCCCAGTATGTCAATTTCTACCTTCAGCCAATGGTCATTAAGATGTTCAGCTACATCAAGGACACCACGGATTTTATTAATAAATTGTTGGCAGTAAGGGTGGACCTGAATGATGTTTTTCTCGTAACAATGGATGTTTCAAGCCTGTATACGAATATTGCTAATGCAGAGGGGATGGAGTCCATTGCGGATCATTTAAAGAATTGTGATGACTATACTGGACCACCTGTGGAATTCCTCCTCCTTCTGATAGACATTGTGTTACTCAAAAACCTTTTTCATGTTTGAAACAAAATTCTATCTCCAACTAATGAGCACAGCAATGGGGCCCAATATGGCCCCATTGTATGCAAACCTCTACATGGACCAATATGAGCAAATGCACATTCTTGGTGATTCACCCCATACTACTCATATTAATAAATATATGAGATACATTGATGACATCTTTATGTTGTGGGGTGTCACAGAGGGGGAACTTTTCCAGTTCTTGGACTACTTGAATAAAATCCCCTCGAATATTCGTTTCACCATGACCCATTCGGCCAGTGAAGTGGTCTTTTTGGACACTATAGTTTACAGAGAGGCAGACAGACTATTGACCAAGATTCATCAGAAGTTAACGGATAAAAACAATCTGCTTCTGGCCAATAGCCACCACCCCTCATCACTGAAGTAGGGGTTACCATATTCCCAGTTTCTGAGGGTACGGAGGGTGACCAGCAATGTTGAAGATTGCGAAACAGTACTGCTCAACATGGCGCGTAGACTCCAGGACCACGGCTATGCGAAAGGAGAGATCAAAACCACGCTCAAGAAGGCCAGACTGATTCCTCATGAGCAGTTGCTCACATCAACTATTAAATCACAGGATACAGAAAGGTTTCATGTTGCTAGTACCTATAGCACAGCCTCGGGACTGATCAAATCAAGTGTGCAATGACACTGGCATATACTCGCCAATGACAAAAAGATTGGTGCGCACTTCAACACACCCCCATTGTTCTGTTATAGACGAGGACGAAATATTGGTGATTCCCTCTTGCAGTCAGACCCTATGACGAAATACGCTAATAGTACCACTTGGCTTACCAGGACCCCAGGAGTCTACAAATGTCATGGGCGCACTAATTGCCAGCATATGATCTTGGGCAAACATTATGAGCACCCACACAGCGGCAAGGTGTTGCAGGGTATATGCAACCACACACGCGGGTTCTCTTGATAAGGCTTATTTATTGAGCCTTAAAAACATACAGCACACAAAAAAAACAGCTTCTCTTAAGCAGACAAAAACAAAATAGCTTCTCTTCAGCATAGAAAGCAAGGCAGCTTCAATTCAGCATGCAGGACACAGACAGTTATCACACATGTACTTTGAAAAACAGACCTTATAGCAGTAATCTCTTCAGTATCAGTCCTGTCTCCTGACCAGCTATCCTGCATGTGTGTACAGCCTGGGGATTTAAAACACCTTGATTATGCAGCTGGGGTCAGACTAATTGAGCAACCCTTCTCACCTGAAACTTAACCTCGTCACTGCTGCACTGCAAGACTAAACATAGGTTTGCCAGTTCTATGGTTGGTGACGTTCATTCACCCTGTCACATTCCTCCCCTGTTAGTGTGTGGCTGGGGCCATGCACGGCTGAAGCCTGACCATCCACACCTTCTCTAGAAAAGAAGTCAGCATTTGTGTTTCCTTTTCCATGCCTGTGCTGAATCTCAAATGAGAAGGGTTGGAGGGCCATATACCACCTGGTCAATCTAGCATTGGAGTCCTTCATACTATTTAACCCCTTCAATGGAGCATGGTCCGTCACCAGAGTAAAATGGACTCCTGCCAGGTAATGCCTCAAAGCCTCGATTGCCCACCTTACTGCGAGGCACTCCTTCTCAATCACTGAGTAGTTCTTTTCCCTCTGGAACAATTTCCTACTCAGAAAAAGGATTGGATGTTCCATTCCCTCAAACTGTTGTGACAACACTGCCCCTAGCCCTTTTTCTGATGCATCGGTTTGCACTACAAAAGGCCTGCTGAAGTCTGGGATTCTAAGGATGGGACCCTCTGATAGACACCTTTTTATGTCCTCAAAGGCTCTCTGACACCCCCTTGACCATACCACTTGTGTAGGGACACACTTTTTTGTGAGGTCTGTTAATGGGGCTGCTACCTCCGAGTAGTTGGGGATGAACCGCCGATAGTACCCTGCTAAACCCAGCAGAGAGCGTACCTGCATTTTTGTTTGGGGGGTCGGAACTTCTTTCAGGGCAACTACCTTGTCGGCTAGTGGCCTTACTTTTTCACCTCCCACTGCATACCCTAAGTATTTGGTTTCCGCCTTACCTAAGGCACATTTCTTAGGGTTGGCTGTGAGCCCTGCCTCTCTTAGAGATTTGAGGACAGCTTAAAGCCCATTTAGATGGGCCCGCCAGTGTTTACTATAAATGACAAGGTCATCTAGGTAGGCTGCGGCATGAGCCCTATGGGGTGTCAGCACTTTATCCATGAGTCTCTGAAATGTGGTGTAACGCCTATATGACCGCAGAACTGGCCAGTCCCCAGTACTGAGATGGGTAAGAGTATAACACGCACCCACAGCAGTGAGGGCGTGCCCGGAGTGTGGTAGTTGCGTTGCCGGCCTGGTGAGTAAGGGTTAACGTTATACTTGCTGAGTCCGGGGCGAGAGAAGTCGGAAGGTAATGTCCAAGAGCCAGAGTTCAGGGGTTGGAGAGAGCAGCGTAGTGAAGTCCGAAAGCCAGGGTTCATGGGCAGGAGAAGGCAGCGTAGTCAAATCCAAAGCAGAGTTCAAGTTCAAACCAAAGGAAACCAAACAGGGGCAGGGACAGGAACCAGAGCTGAAACAGACAAGGGAGCTAGGCATAGACACTGCACACACAGGAGCAACAGGAAAGCTATGCAGAGCAAGGACTGAGAGGAAGGAGTGGGGTTATATGGGAAGAAGGACCAATAGAAGTGAGGGGAGGAGCAGAGGTTTGAGTGGGTAATTGCAGGGATAGGTCTGTGAGAGCAGGGGAGGAGACAGGGAGGTTATCTAGGGTAATAGCCTGCAACCAACGGGGGGCAGAGCCAGTGCCTGGGGAGGGCTGATAACTAGAGTGGGTGCCCGCTCCCACTGTAACACTAACATGCGCGCGCACCGCACAAGCACCAGAGCGTGGGGGAAGCATCGCAGAAGGGGTGCTCGGCTTGAGAGTCAGAGAGGAAGGAGGACCAGAGGAACCAGGTAGGGAAAGAGCTGGGATGACGGAGGCACGCCGAGGGGCGCGAGTCCCTCGATAGGAGACCAGTATTCGGGAACGCGCACGCACAGTGAGGGGACCACGCGCGTGCACAGAAAGTGTGCCTGGGCGTGCGGACCATGTTGTGGGGGAACAGCTCAGGGAGGAGGATAGAGATTGGGGACGTACGGGAGCGGGATGGCTAGGGTGACGGGGACACTCTGGGAGGCACGAGTTCCCCAATCTGTTACATATGGCTGGGGCTCCATGCAGTCCAAATGGCATTGTCACAAACTGGTATAAACCCATGGGAGTGGCAAAGGCTGTTTTGCACTTGGACTTTTCCTCTAAAGGTATTTGCCAGTATCCTTTTGTTAAGTCCAGCTTGGATATATATTCCGCGTTACCAAGGGTGTCAATTAACTCGTACACCCTTGGCATCGGATATGCGTCAAACTTGGATACCGCATTGACCTTTCGGAGGTCCACACAAAATCTTACCTTCCCATCGGGTTTAGGGACCATAACTAGTGGACTTCACCACTCACTGCATGATTCCTCAATCACTCCTAAGTGTACCATTTCTTGTACCTCCTTCTCTACCAGGGCCCTGCGACTTTCAGGCAACCTATAAGGATGGGAACGTACTTTTACCCCAGGTGCTGTCTCGATCACATGTGAAATTAAATAAGTTTGCCCTGGTAAATCAGAAAAAACATCATGGAATTGTGTAATTATTTCTAACAAGTCCCCTTTTTGTTCAGAGGACAACTGTCTATCCATTGGGATTTTATTATCACCCCTGATGTTCTCCCATGGGGGCTGAGGACCCAAGTCCGTTTCCTCCTCCACCGGGTGGATGAATAGAGACCGCTGCATCTTCCAGGGTTTCAGCAAGTTAACATGATAAATTTGTTTACCCTTCCTGGACCCGGTTGAGTGATCTCGTAATCCAGATCACCCATGCGGCGGAGTACTTCGTATGGGCCCTGCCATTTGGCTAAGAGTTTGCTCTCACAACTGGGTAACAACAACATCACCTGATCTCCTAGGTGAAACACTCTCATACGAGCATTTTGATTGTAATGTCTCTCCTGACTGTCCTGGGCTGATCTAAGATCCTCCCTAGCAAAATGCCCAACCACATCTAGCCGCTTCCTAAGGTCCAATACATATTGCAGGGTATTCTTAGAAGGGGACCGCTGTTCCTCCTAGGACTCCTTTAGGAGGTCTAGGATACCCCGGGGTTGGCGGCCAAACAGCAGTTCAAATAGAGAGAATCCCGTGGAGGCCTGGGAAACTTCCCGCACTTTAAACAGCAGAAAAGGGAGAAGTTTATCCCAGGCTCTCTTCTCTGAATCTACAAATTTTCTCAGCA
Organism: Ascaphus truei; assembly: GCA_036426205.1. Classification (NCBI taxonomy): domain Eukaryota; kingdom Metazoa; phylum Chordata; class Amphibia; order Anura; family Ascaphidae; genus Ascaphus; species Ascaphus truei. The sequence continues at coordinate 8,139 of WSYH01009932.1, read as the reverse complement.
TCCCTTTCAGAGTTCGGTTAAATCTTTCCACCAATCCGTCAGTCTGTGGATGGTAGACCAATGTCCGAACAGACTTGACCTCTAGTAATTTTAAGACATCCTGCATCAGTTTAGCCATAAAATTTGTACCTTGGTCTGTCAACATAACCTGGGGAAGTCCAACCCGTGAGAACAGCTCCAACAACTTGTTGGCTACTTGCTTCACCGTTGCTGTTCTCAGGGGGAACGGATCAGGATATCTTGTTGCATCGTCAACTATTACAAGAATAAACCTGTGTCCTTTCGCAGAAGGTTCTAGAGGTCCTACCAAGTCTACCCCAATCCTCTCAAAGGGAACTGACACCAAGGGTAGAAGAACCAAAGGGGCTGGTCTTTGTCCCTTCTGACTAGTTAGCTGGCACTCCAGACATGCCGCACATAGCTTAGCAATATCACTATGCATCCCTGGCCAATAGATTCAGGATGAAATACGGTCCAATGTTTTATCCCTGCCAAGGTAACCACCCCAAGGGACTGTATGGGCTAGAGTGAACACAGATTTAACAAACGCCTTGGGAACCAATATCTGTCTGGTGACCTCCCCTGTTTGTGTTTGCCTATTCACCCTATACAGGATATAATTTGATAATTCAAAATGGGGGAATACTATCACCCCCTGTGCATTCAATATCTGCTCATCAATTTTTACCACTTTATCCTACTGTCTAGCAAGGACTGGGTCTTCCCTTTGTCTCTGGCGAACATCAGGGAGGTATAGGTCTGTTAAATCTCCGGGGCCCATATCCCCCTCCCTCTGGCCATCCCCAGCCATCACTTGTGACTTCTGGCTACTAGAATGGTCACCTTGAGACCCAGATTTCTGAAACCAGTCCTGTTTGCCAGAGCGTCTTTGCTTCCGTGTCTTTTGAACCCATTGTCTACTGGGAAAAAGGTCTGCCGAGAAGGGGAATAGTTTACCAGGGTTCTACTGAGCCATAAAATAAGGCTCATGGGAGAGACTGGAGCCATTAGCTCCGAAAAGAAAGGCCTGTCCCAGCTGAGCACAACGGGGGCAGGGAGCCAAGGAGCTACTCCTACTACGAGGTAGGCCTCCTGACCTTTTACCTGTAGCTGGATTTTGGCTGTCGAACACCGTTTTACATCGCCGTGTATACATGCTACACTCCAGAGGGTCAAAAGAACACACGTTATGCGGTAACAGTTCCGGAAGGACCAGAGTTTTCCCAGAGCCTGAATCTACAAGGGCCTGGACGGTTTTACCCCCAACTTGGGCTGGAAGTAGCAAGGGCTTGTAATTTTCTCCAGTGAAGGCCGAGGCGACGGTCCTGCTGAAAGAACAATCCATTTGTGGACAGTCCACATGCCGGTGGCCTTGTTCTCCGCAGGCGGAACATGGAGAGGGTTCCCTCGCAGGAGGATGCCGCGGATAGCGCTCCGCTGGACGGATACTGGAGACCAGGCATCTGGTGGGTCCTGTGGGAGACGTCCTCGGAGGTTCTTCTCATTTGGCGACAAGCCGTCATCAGGAAGGGGATGAGGGTCTCGGCGGTGCCCGACATTTTGACTTCTTCCTTGTTGGAAGAACTGCTACTTTCGGGGCACTTGGCGTTTGCGTATAGAGGGGCCGTAGTTTCCCCATTCTTCCGATCTCTCTTTTTGGGTGTCTGGAAGTGCTGGTGAAGTTGGATCCGTCGGATCCAGGGCACTCGCCTGGTCCTTGGCCCCAAGGAAGTTCTCAATGAGTCGGACCGCCAAAGCTAGGATTTCAGCAGCATGGCGTTTTACCCACGAGCATGCGGAAGGTGGTATTATCTGTAGGAATTGTTTCAAAACAAATTGCTCAAGAATTGCCTCCTTAGTGCGCTCCTCTGGTTGTATCCTGCGGTTACACAAGTCCAATAACCACTGAGCGAGTACCCGGGGTCTCATCTTAGCGGTGTACTTCAGGTTCCGGAACTGCTTTCGGTTGGTCTCTGGGGTCAGACCTAAGTGATCCAGTATGGCGGCTTTTACTTGTTGGTAGTCCATTGCCTGATCTGCTGGGAGGCCCTGATATGAGGCCTGGGCTTCTCCTATGAGGAGCGTGGCCAAAGCAGTTGCCCAGCGACCTGCAGACCAGCCCTGAGCTTCGGCAACCCTTTCAAATGTCAGTAAAAAAAGCCTCTGGATCCTCGTTTGGAGCCATTTTCCTCAGGAGGACCGGGGGTTTGTTCGCAAGTTCTGGACTGGCAGACGCCTGGAATTGGGTCAGCAGCCTGGCCATCCGCTCCTCCTGTGCTGCCTGCTGCTGGGTTAGGAGCTTGGTTTGCTGCTGTAATAGTCTTTCATCTCTCTCTGCTTGTAGTTGGGCCTTTTCCTGCATTAACAGTCCCTGCTGTTTGGTCTGCTCGCACAGAAACTCTTTTAAAAATTCTTCCATTTTTCTCATTTTTGTTTGTGTATGTGGCCCTTCAACTGCAGGGGCCTCTCAAAATCCCGGCACTTCTGATACATATGTTGCAGGGTACATGCAACCACACATGCGGGTTCTCTTGATAAGGCTTATTTATTGAGCCTTAAAAACATACAGCACACAAACACAAAATAGCTTCTCTTCAGCAGACTAAAACAAAACAGCTTCTCTTCAGCATAGAAAACAAGGCAGCTTCTCTTCAGCATGCAGGACACAGACAGTTATCACACATGTACTTTGAAAAACAGACCTTATAGTAGTAATCTCTTCAGTATCAGTCCTGTCTTCTGACCAGCTAGCCTGCATGTGTGTACAGCCTGGGGGTTTTAAAACCTTGATTATGCAGCTGGGGTCAGACCAATTAAGCAGCCCTTTTCACCTGAAACTTAACCTCATCACTGCTGCACTGCACATAGGTTTGCCAAGTCTACGGCTGGTGACGTTCATTCACCCTGTCATACAAAGCTATCAATATAAAGGACTTCATGAATTGCGTGTCGCTTTGTGTTTTATTTTATTCTCTGCCCTTGCGGTATGTACTACGTGGGCAAGACCACTCAGATGTTGAAGGAGAGGTTTTGTCTCCATAGATCGGCCATCAGGAAGGCATTATCAGATGTGGGTGACAATGATGACCAAAAACTACAACCGGTTGCAAGACATTTTAAGAAATTCAAACACAACCTTGCGACAATGAGTTGCATGCCCATCATGCAAGCTCGTGTTGCACCACGAGTGGTGATAGGGGAAGACTCTTATTACAGCTGGAAGCAAGACTCATTTTTGAGCTCAATACAATGGTCCCAACGGGTCTCAATGAGGATTTCAAGCTTGGTTGCTTTCTTTAATAACAATGTGTTACTTATTTGGGCGGGCTGATTGCCCTCGGCTGTATGTGTTTCTTTCCCCATTCCCTATTTCCCTCCTTCCTCATTTCTTCCCTACTTGACTTTTCCTTCCCTACCCTCTATGCTCTCGCCTTTCCATCCTTCCCTCTCTTCCTCCTGTTATTATTGTGTTTTTTACTGTCAGTGATTTTCCATGCATACATAGCTTTTTGGTGCCATTTCCTTCCACTGGTTTTGATTAACTCAGGGTCCTTGTAGCCATTTTGTATATCCAGTGGCCTGATGATCATAGAGTGCTGTAATAATGTTCTTTTTTTAGTGCAGTGATAAGGAATTCTGCTCTGCTTTTATTTCTCCTTACCCTTTTTTTCACCTTACCCTTTTTTCACGTTTGTTTCTCACTTTCTGTTATTTCATAGTATCCATGGAGATCCCCCTGATGTCCCGGTTATTACTGCACCTTATCTCTTTATGAGTGTTTCCACGGATGTGCTGTTAGATGATTGCCAGGATGTGAGGGATCGATCGCGTATCTCCCCAATGTATGAGATGCCGCGCTGCCTACTTATGTGGTGAAGGGGCTGCGCATGTGCGTATAGCTAATCCGTTGAGTCCTCTTCGATGGACCACGGTGTCACGGTCTCTAGCAGCACGGCACCATGGTTACAGAGGATTCTTTCTTCCCTCGCAGTGGCGGCCTGATGGTACTGCATACTTAGTGGCGGCCTGATGCTACTGCATACACAACTCAGTGGCGGCCTGATGGTACTGCATACACAACGCAGTGGCGGTCTGATGGTACTGCATACACAACTCAGTGGCGGCCTGATGTTACTGAATACACAACTCTGATCCCTGTGGATCATGCAGCTGTGTTGATGATGGGCATAGTGCGACATCAGCGACTCTGAGTCAGATCATGGGACTTGATGCACGGCCAATCAGCTACTCTTGTTGAGTCATTTTGTTGGGGTATGGGGGTATTAAAGGGATGCACTGGCCATTAGTCTCAAGCACCAGCCTGAGGAAGGTCCCACAAGGACCGAAACGTTGGTCATGTTTGTGCTATGTTTATTTTTGAATACAAGTTTTCTTACTTACCTTTGAGTGCTGTCTTGTGTCTGCTCCTGTTGGAGTGGATTACTTTTCTCTTAATATTGGTATAGGACATGCACTACAAACAGTTTATGGTATTGGGAGTGCCGGCTGCCCCATTTGTTTTATATATATATATATTTATATTTATATATAGAGAGGCATGATGAAGCCACTGTACAAATGAATGGGTGAAGGATGGGTATTGGGGCAGGGTGGCTTAACTCCTTAATTACCTTTGCGGTTATTAACCGATAAGGTGATTAAGGGGTTAATTGATTTCAGAATGTATTTGCTATGTATTTTTTGGCAACGGAGGATAGAGGGCTCTTGCTGCCGAAGGGGCTTCATTTTGATGAGGTAAGTAGAACTGTATTTATTTTATAATCCTAGTTAATGTGTTTAATAATGGACAAGAAAGCTATTATCCATATCTGGATAATAGTTCTTTTGCACATTACTGTACTGTATGTGTTTGGAGGGGGTGGTACAGTGGCGGCCGCTTTAGTCTAATGCGGCTTTCTCTGCGGGTATTTTTAAACCGCGTGCAGACGCGGGCTTTTTTTTTTCTTCGGCGCCGCAGGCGCTTCCATTGTTCAGCACCATTAGCGCTGAATGGAGAAACGGCCGGTGCGCGGCCGCGAGATGCGGCTAAAAAAAAAAGCCCCGAACAATTGCGGTTAAGCTTTAGATTAAGCTTAGCCGCAACAGTATTTATTTAAATGTATAGGACAAGTTTATTTTTTTTACATACAGGGTTGGTTCCTTATGTCTTTGGGGACCTCTTGAGACCAACTGAGGACTAACCGGACGCCCACGGGTACCAGGCTGCGGACTCACGGGGGACACCTGCAGGGAAGAACCAGGGGCCCCACATCTGTGGGGGCCCCACGGACCTGTAGGGACCACTGAGGGCCCCCATACACCTGTGGGGCTGACCCGGGGGCCCCCAGACACCCGTGGGCCCACCCATGGAGACCCCATTTTGGGCCCATTGTGACCCGTGGAGACCACCTGGAGGACCACGGTGCCTGGCGGGGACCACCCATAGGCCTCCAAACCCTGTGGGAACCCCGTCTGGGCCACTGTGGCACCTGCAGACTCCCGTCAGGACCACCGGGGACTCCCGTGGGTCTGGGGTATTAACCCTTTATGTAAAAGAATAAATCATGTATTTATGGGGGGGGGGTCACAAGTGGTGGGTGGGTTATGTATTGTTTATTAAATATAGTTATGGTTTTTGTGGGTAGCGGGGGTGGGGGAAGGAGGTTTTGTCCCCATGCCAGGGTGGGTAGGCCTCCCGAGTGGGTAGTGAAGGTGGGTGGTTAGGCCTCACAGGTGTGGGGGAGGGGTAGTGGGGGAGAGTGTTTAGGCCTTGCGGTGAGTGGTGGGGGAGGTTGGGTTAACCCCTTAATGACTATAGCGGTTTATAACCGCTACGGTTATTAATGGGTAGGGGGGCATTACATTGGCTCTTTTTATTCTTGTGTATGTTTTGCAGGGGATATGGACGGAGGGGACATGGACGGTGATGAAGATGAGGATGGCCTTCATCGTGGCAGCCGGACAAGAGTGAGTGCAACAGGTATTTATTTAATTTATTGTGATGAATGTATTTTAAATGGGCAAATTCACTATTATCCATTTGTGGATAATAGTCATTTTGCACTTTACTATACTGTATGTGTTAGGGGGATGTATTTATTTATAAGTGTTTATGTGTTGTTTAATTATTTTTTGGGGGCACAGAATTGGTACTGCAGGCAAGCGGGGACCCCATGACACCTGCGGGGACAACCCGAGGGCCACCGCCAGCCTCTAGTATCATTGCAGTGCATCCCCAAAATTAAATATATGTACTGTATGTTAGGGGGTATAGGGGTTGTTGGTGGCACAGGGGTGTATGATGTTTATTGCAATGTTTATTGGGGGCAATTGTCCCCAATAAACATGCTATTATGCCTTAACCCCTTCATTGCCTTAGCGGATAGCCGCTATGGTAATGAAGCAGCATGAATGTATTTTTAATAATATTGTGCGGGAGCAGGGGTCCCCTGAGCTGAACTGCATTGATTTCTGGCTCAGGGACCCCCTGCTTTCTGAATTAGAGGCCCCGGTCTGGGGCATCGGTGCCAGTGTCGCTGCCATCTTTATAGCGGGCACGTCGCGTCTCGGACGCCAGAAAGAGGGCGGCGACACTGGCACCCGATGCCCCATACCGGGGCCTGTAACTCGGGAAGCAGGGGGTCCCTGAGGCTTTTCGACGCCATACTGCATCGAGCCCTTGATTTGTATACTTATATCTGTGAAACAATCAGTTAAATATTTTTTTGGTGTGCTTAATTGAAATGCAGAAATCTTATCTTGGAAGAAGATATGATGCATGTATGATTTTGTTTGTTTTAAAGCCTTTTATATCTGTTTGTATGAGACTCCAATTTTTGTGTGCCTTAATATACAGCTGATGTTGTCATGCCAGTGCTACCTAGTTGGAATTTGATTGGAAATCTATTGTTATAAGTGTCAAAAATTAGTTCAATAGAAGAATTTACCCTATAGCGATGGGAAGAATTTTTTTTTTTTTACTATGATCTGTGAGTGAAGAAACACCTCCACACTTAATTTTGTGAACTAACTAGAATTTTCCTTTAAAAATAATTTAGAGTGGTATCAGCCTCTGGTAAGGATGGGTAATATCCAATAAGACAGAATTTGACAAATATATGGCTGCATCTTATAAATTTCTCAGCACTATAGGGTAAATTAATCTATTGAGCTATATTTTCTCTTTGGGTGAGAGAGTCTTACCCAAACTGCACTAACTAGAATATTTCTTTAAAAATAATTTAGAGTGGTATCAGCCTCTGGTAAGGATTTCTTCTGGAATTGGGTATACAGCAGGTGTAGACTCGTTCGTTTAAGATCAAATCTCCCACTGTTCAGGGTAAGGTCTATGGCTGGTGTAGTGTGTATTAAGAAATGGAGAGCAGACAAACAGCGCACAGTGTGGTACAATTTAATCACCAATAGAAAAGTGGTAAAAAATGCACAGTGCATTTACAATGTTAAAAAGATAAAATCGCAATGCGAGCACAACAAACTCAGAGTGAAGCTACGCAGATATCCCCACCATAGCCGATGATTCAGTCCACTTCCACGTCACGTGGTCCCATGTTCTCGTCTCGCAGTACTGGTCTCAGTCTCAGCTCTGCATCACTCATGGTCTGTTTCTCCTTTGCGTAACAGTCCACTTAACACGTTTTGATTCCACAAAAGGAGTGATAATGAGAGCTGCTATCCGCTGTCCCTTAAATACTCAACTCTATCTCTTAAAGTCATATGACCTCTCATTACTGGATAGAACAAATGGATGACATATAAAAACTATTGAGTTCTACTCGGAACAGGAGAGACTGGACTGTAATGGGTAATATCCAATAAGACAGAATTTGACAAATATATGGCTGCATCTTATAAATTTCTCAGCACTATAGGGTAAATTAATCTATTGAGCTATATTTTCTCTTTGGGTGAGAGAGTCTTACCCAAACTGCACTAACTAGAATATTTCTTTAAAAATAATTTAGAGTGGTATCAGCCTCTGGTAAGGATTTCTTCAGGAATTGGGTATACAGTAGGTGTAGACTCGTTCCTTTAAGATCACATTTCCCACTGTTCAGGGTAAGGTTTATGGCTGGTGTAGTGTGTATTAAGAAAAGGAGAGCAGACAAAAAGCGCACAGTG
>WSYH01001013.1:0-146149 GCA_036426205.1 Ascaphus truei | reverse complement strand
AACGGCCATGGTTACGCCGAGGCGGGCGAGGATCTTGAACTTCAATTTTGCATAGACGTTAGCTTCGGCTGGCTCTAGATCAAAGTAAGCCTTCTGGGGTTCGCCGCTTTAGAAGGGTGCGATTAGACTGGCCTACTCAGCTTCTGGCCAACCCTCTCTCTGTGCCGTGCATTCAAAAGTGAGAAGATAGGTTTCAACATCATCCGAGGGCCCCATCTTCTGAAGGTAGTGGCTTGCCCTTATCATTTTCGGGCCTGGGGCTGCGCCTGCCAGTGGAGTCTTAATGATAGTCCCTCTCAGGATCTCGAGTTCCTGCTGTAAGCCCTGGGTGAACCGTTGTTGCTCCTCTCTCAGCAAGCGGTTTGTCTCTTGCTGGGTTGCATTCGCGTTTTGCAGGGCTGCATTCTTCTGTTGCTGGGTTGCATTTATCTCTTGCTTAGCTATTAGCAGCTGTTGCCTCTTACAGGGCTGCATTCGTCTGTTGCTGGTTTGCCTTTAAGATGATGTCACGAAGCCGGCGTCACATGGTATTTCAGCCAATCAGATTGTGGTAAACAATTCCACACTCTGATTGGCTGAAATACCATGTGACGCCGGCTATCTAGGATTTCGTGACGTCATCTTAAAGGCAAATGAAGCACAGCCATTCTGATTGGCTGGCATCATTCCCTTTAAGTGACGTCATGTCAAAAAAATAAATAAAGTCGGAACATGGTTTGAACAGCCAATCAGGTGGCTGTTAACCATTTTGAGGCTAAATGTGACGTCACAAGCCCTTTTTATGGCCGTGACGCCTCATTTGAGCCGAAGAAGCCGACGAGACAGCATCGCCTGGGATTTAACATGGGGTATTTTGGATTGACAGATGAAGAAAGAAGATAAAGAAGAACAAGAAATGGTGACAGATGAAGATAGAAGAAGGTGATTAAAGAAAGAAAAAAGAAGATTGGGGTACCTGAGCCGGATCTTCAAGGCGGATGGCATCGGATGCTGTTGGAGGCCTTCAAGGTACGTGAGCTTCCTGTTTCCCCGGGAGTCGGAGGGCCACCGCTCCTAATGGTAAGTAATATATTCAATGTTTGTAAATGTCTCTTTTTACAGGTTTTTTCATTGGATGTGATTTTTGATTTTTTGGGGGAGGCACATTGACTGATAATATATTAATCTGTACCACTCTAGGGTACAGATTAATACATTATTATTACAATATTTGGGGGCATTTGTGGCTTGGTATTGCTGTTGTTTTTTAAATCTCAGTTTCTTATGTGGATGTCATTGTTTTTTTTTTCATGCTTAATGTAATAAAATGTTTGCGATTGGTGTTCGTTTGTAGTGAATGTTGTATTATGTTAGCTAATGCGTTTTATGGTTCTTTCAGAGATTGTTTGAAGGTATTTATTTGTCTTTTAATGTTTACATTCATTAATGTTGTTGTAATTAATTGGTTTGATTGGTTAGTGTTACTATTCATTTTGAGTTGGTTTAGGAATTAATTGGTTTAATTGGTTAATGGTTTAATTAAATAATTGTTGATGTCGTTACTGCTTGTATTGATTGGATTAGCTGGCTGCTGTTTTTATTGACTTTCTTTAGGTATGCTAATGCAGTGTTTAATAAAGGGCAAATAATCTATTATCCATATCTGGATAATAGTTATTTTGCACATTATTGTACTGTATGTGTTAGGGGGGTGTATTTAGTTAGAAATAATGTTTAGTATTTTTGTTGGCACAACATTGGTACCGCAGGCCCGCGGGTACCCCAGGACTCCCGCGGGGACCCGGGATGGCCGTGGGGACCCGGGACGGCCGCGGGGTCAGCCAGGGACACCCGCCGGCCTGTTGTATTGGTTTTGCGCCTGCAAAAAGGTAAACAAAGATTTTTTTCTAAGTCCAGCTTTTTTTATCACCTGCCTTTAGCTGGTGAGCTTTATCCAGCGCAACTTTAACGTACGATCAGTTTGCGTTGCTTAGTGAATCCCGCAGAAGGGCAGGATTCAGCGCAAACAGCTGATCGTACGATCAAAGTTGGACTTAGAAAAAATTTCACGGAAAAGCCCGTTTTAGACCGCAAAGTGCCTGTTTGCGCGGCTTAGTGCATAGCGCTCAGCGGAACTTCCCGTTCTAAAAGCACTTTGCGCTCTTAAAACGACTTATCACTGCTTAGTGCAAAGCCCCCATAGACCTCAAGGACTACAGACCAATCAGTTTAAAACCAATCACTTACAGATTTATTTTGAAGATACTCACTAATCGGCTGCAACAGGCTATGCCCAGCCCAGAGGATAAGCGGGATTTAGCAATGGACTACATCCAAGTTTATCAAGAAGTGTTTTCTATAAGTAAGGAATACAATATAACACCCAATTTAGGATTCGTAGATGAAACAGCCTGATTCTGTCTACACCTCAGTGGTCTTAGACGGATTAAAATGACAAAGTGTTGAAGCGTGCACTGATATTAAAAAGAATATTAACAAGAATGGCACATCAACCATTAGATTAAATTCAAGCAGGATAAGTATCGAGAAGCGAGTTTAGCAGGGAGGCATCGTGTCACCAGGATCTGCAAGGGAGTGCGGCAGGAAGACACCGTGTCACCTAGAACAGCAAGGGAGTGCGGCAGGGAGGCACCGTTTCACCAGGATCAGCAAGGGAGTGCGGCAGGGAGACACCATGTCACCAGGATCAGCGAGGGAGTGCGGCAGGAAGACACCGTGTCACCTGGAACAGCAAGGAGTGCAGCAGGGAGACACCACGTCACTAGGATCAGTAAGGGAGTGCGGCAGGGAGGCACAGTTTCACCAGGATCAGCAAGGGAGTGCGGCACGGAGACAGCATGTCCCCAGGATCAGCAAGGGAGTGTGGCAGGGAGATACCATGTCACCAGGATCAGTAAGGGAGTGTGGCAGGGAGACACCATGTCACCAGGATCAGCAAGGGAGTGCGGCAGGGAGATACCATGTCACCAGGATCAGTAAGGGAGTGTGGCAGGGAGACACCATGTCACCAGGATCAGCAAGGGAGTGGGGCAGGGAGACACCATTGTGGCGAAAATGGGGGTAATTAGCGCATTAATAAAGGCAGTGTGCTCAGCTGGTTACCCCTATTTCGTATTGGGGATGAAGGGGTTAATTTTATATGCTGTTCCCATGTACCATTCTCCCCTCTATGCATTGTTGTCCCCTTGACTGCTAATTTAGGAATGGAGTGAGCCAGCACCCTGATTTTTGGTGTGCAGCCTCAGTGTAACCCCCCAAGCACACACATATTAAAATTATAACTTTGTCATAAGGGAAAGATATATTTTTGATGAAGTGCCTTTCTGGTGCGGTTTTAAAATGTACCGTCAGGATGCTATTTTTTTCTGCCTGCCTTTGTAATGCATTAAGGAATAAATGTTATGCAAACATGAGCCCCCTGTTGGGAGATGCCGATGCGTCTAGGGTATGAAAGACCCCAGAGTCTTACAGTGTCACTTAATCAGGATTTTTCTGAGTAGCAGATCCTGTTACTCATCCTAGATATGTAAATACCTTAGGACCAAACTCCAGACATTGCGTCCCCAGAAATGAGTGGCCCCTTTTTACTTAGCAGTGCTACCAAGCTGCTTAGAGTTACCTGGGCTGGCTGTAGGATTTGCCCATGTGACATGGCAGGTTTTGATAGGAGGAAGATAATTCTTTGCCAATGGGATGAGGCTAATGTAAACCCCACAGGCCCTTATCCTTAAAAAGGCCTGTAACCCTCATTCCTGTGTTGTTGTTGTTGCTGTTGTTACCTGATTTCTTCATGCGGATAAGATCTAAGTACAGCGGCTACGATTCCAGAACGCAAGGGGTTAAAAACATCGCAACAAGGAAACTTGCCCTGCTTCAGGACTTTGTTAGCCCAGGGGATTCCAGAACGAACCCCAAAGAACCAGAAAAGACTTTGCACATTCACAGAAGGATTGGACTGGCTATTTATTTGGCAATTTGCAAAAGGGCTACATTTTAAAAGACAATCTTCTGGTTCTTTGCACCTTTCTGGACATTATCCCCTGTTCCTCTACCCGTAAGTGTAATTATTAAGTGTATTCTGCAGTTGTCGTGTATTTGCCTATCAAGGGAATAAATCTCAGTTTATTTTGCTCAACCTATTCTGCTCAATCAGGATCCACGAAATATAAATGTGTTATTATTTGCGTCTCCCGTGACAAAGTGAGACACCATGTCACCAGGATCAGCAAGGGAGTGTGGCAGGAAGACACAGTGTCACCAGGAACAGCAAAGAAGCGCGGCAGGGAGATACCATGTCACCAGGAACAGCCAGGGAGTGCTGCATGGAGACACCGTGTCACCAGGATCAGCAAGGGAGTGTGGCAGGGAGCCACCATGTCACCAGGAACAGCCAGGGAGTGCTGTAGGGAGACACCGTGTCACCAGGATCAGCAAGGGAGTGTGTCAGGGAGACACCGTGTCACTAGGAACAGCAAGGGAGCGCGGCAGGGAGACACCGCGTCACCAAAGCTTTTCACTGCAATACTTGAAGAATTGTTTAAGACATAAGATTGAGAAGAAAAAAAATAATCTAAATCTATGGTGAATGTTTGAGTCACCTCCGATTTTTAGGTGACATTGTTAGAAGGTCAGAAGACCTCCAGCAAGAAATTGGAGAATTTTCAGAAGCAGGGTACGGAAGTGGTTTCCGTGTGAGTCTCAGCGAGACCAAAGTACAAATACATTGTACTCAATGATTTTATATACTCAGAATTTCATGACAAAATGTAATTGTTTCTTTAATGTATTAACAAAGGACACACTGCTACTTACACTCGGCCTTCCCTGTTCTTAGTTTATCTCTAGACATGTGAAAATATGTAGTATTGTCCAATCCCAATATTATAATTGCAAATTCTGAAATGAATGTTATTTAGAAACACATATTAGTATTAGTATTGTGTGATCTCCCAATTTACCCATTTTGGCTCCGTATACCCAGGCAAAAGAGAGAACAAAAAAGAGCATATAGGTAAATACATTCAAGATATATAAGGGTGCTGATATCCTTACGTGCGCCAAATCAGTTCAGAGACAACCCGCAGCTTGTGAGGGACTCCTCTCAGTGTTCAGGAGGACTCACGGTCTGTAGATTCCTTCACATGGGAGAAAACAAAGACTTCTCAGTAATGTTAGAAAACACGACGTTTCAGGTACGTTGTTAAACAATTCTCATACCCATCTATCTTATATACCCCCTTCTCAAGCTGTTAGTACTAGTTTTTGGCACCAAACAAGGTATTCCTTCCCATTTTCGCTCTAATTTAAGTTTCCACGGTGGAACCAATCATTCGACGGACCAGAAGGGACACAGTCACTCCCCTAAATACGTCAAATGAACCCCTCAGACATCCAGTTCGGTGTTCAGGGTATCAAATCATCGAATGACATAATGCGTTCCACCTGAAAAGGCTGCTGGAACGCAAAGGACTAGAATAGGGGTATTTAAGCTATTCATACAATAATACATAGACTCAAACAACAAAATACATCGACATTATTCTGCAATAACATTCTTTCCCTATCTCTTCCCCTCTTCAATGTGGGTACATAATCTGTTACTTTAAACCTAAGCTGGTTTACATTAAGTTTGATCTCCCCAAAATGTTTTTGTTTCGCTGAGCGATGCGTTCCAACGTGGGATATACTGTAGTGAAACGCACAGAGCTGGTAAAATAGTGATTAACATCGGGGAAACTTAGTTTGCACAGGAAATGGGGCGAAATACCTTATTTGGCACCAGAAACGAGTACTAACAGCTCGAAACGGGGGTATATAAGCTACATCTAACCTGAAGAAAGTCTGTGTGCACCCTGAAACATTTTATTTCATGCATGTTTCTGAGAAGTAAAAATGGTGATTTGAACTAAGAATTGACTCGTCGGTAATCCTGTGAGAAGGAATCTACAGACCGTGAGACCTCGAGTGGTGCAGAGTCCCGGGCAACCTGTGGATATTTTATTGTGGGAATGGGTTAATAAACACACAGACCTTCTTTAAAGATGTGGATATTAATAATGACATACCCTCTGCCAGCTGTCATCACCCTAAATGGTTACAAAATGTCCCATATGGACAAATAAGGAGGATTAGGAGAAACTGTTCAGATGTTAGTAGTTTCCACAAACAATCAGCCTTTTTACAGGACAGATTCAAAGAAAAAGATTATGATGATGAGATCATTAAAAATGGTATAAAAAAGCAGGGGGTTTGGATAGAAAAGAACTATTGAGCAATAAAAAGAAGGTTGGATCGAATAAAAATTTTGAATTTTCTTTTTTGACAAATTATAATAGACAATGTGAAAGAATCTCCAAAATTATTCGCAAACATTGGCACATTGTCAAAAACGATCCTGTATTAGGAGAGATAGTTCCCGAAAAAACCACAGTAATCTTTAAGTGAGCAAAAGTCCTCAAGAATAGATTAGCACCAAGTGCACTACCCAAAATTATAAAGGAAGGTAATAGATGGTTATCCCAAACTAAAGGTTTTTTTGGTTGCACCACCTGCACGGCGTACAAACATAGGTCTGATGACAAATTTGGGTTTGTCTCAAACATCTCGGGACAAAGATTTCAAATTAAACAACTCCTAACTTGTAAGTCAGACTATGTCGTATATCTCATCCAGTGCCCGTGAGGGCTACAATATGTAGGCCAAACCTCTAGGCCTGTTAGAACTCGCATACTCGAACATATTGGGAAAGTGAGAAGAGGTATTACCACACATTTTTTATCAAACCACTTTATTCAAAAACATCAGGGAGATACATCAGGCCTTAAGTTTACAGTACTAGAACAGGTGTTACCACACTGGAGAGGTGGGGATAGAAGTATTGCCCTGAAAAAGAGAGAACGTTTTTGGATTTTCACGTTGAAATCCCTTACACCTTTGGGTCTAAATGTAGACTATGAATTAAGTGCTTTTCTTTAAACTTTTGCAACTGGTTGTATGGAGTCCTCCATTAGATGGGATGTATGGGGGATTGTATATAAGGTAGAAATGGGAAGTGCAGAAGTTTGAATAAAAATACGGATAAGATACATTTCCCTAATGGTTGATGTATATGGTTGTTGTAATGTAATTCAATTTTTCACTAACTCTGTATTTTCTCTTATTTTTGAGATTCATCAATCGTCATCTTCCTTATATTTTATTTATGAGATAAGGGATATATTTTGGTGATTTATGTGTTTATGTTCAATATAGATTTGTATTATTTAATTTATTTAATACATCTATAATTTTAATATTTTTCATTTAATAATGGTCTTTTCCTTATGTTGTAAAGGAGAATCAGATGCAAAGTTTGTATTTTAATTAAAATGTATAAAGTTTGATTTTTAATGAAATGTATAACATTTGTATTATGATGATTCTATGTTGGGGAGGGTTTACATAGCCGTCTACCCTTTAATTTAGACGTCACCACACATTGACCTATAGGAGGAAAGGTCAATGGTAGTTTAGAGGGTATATATCGTATCCTTGTATGGGTTAAAGCTACTCCTGATGAAGCCGTCATTAAGATCGGCGAAATGCGTAGAGCGTAACCCTCAGTGTATCATCTGGAGGGAGAGACTCTGCCTGGAGTTCCTGTGACGTCTATTTCGACTGGTGGAGGAACCGGAAGTGACGTATCGGCTCCGAGCAGAGGTGCAGGACGGAGACCAGTGGACGCAGCGGTGGTGTGACGGGATCCCAAGATTGCGTCTCGGTTACCATCTTTACCCCTATACCCATGCTGTAATCCATTTGGAATCTTGTAAGCCTTCATTTTTACCAGTGTTGGATAAATGCTTTGGTATTTTATCTGGGCTCTGTGTTTCTCTTCTGATTTTTACACTACCTCCTATTTTTGCTCCTCATTTTTCGCTATCTGGATATCTATTGATGGACATTTACTAATGTTATCTAGCGTGTCTCATTTGCCAATTTGAGAGTTCAGCCATTATTGTGTTTTGTTAATGTTAACTGCACTATGGTAGTTTTATATATTTTTTTCCTAGGTATTTTCGCTCCCCTGGTTTTCCTTTATGCTTCTATTTTGGACCTTGAAACAGTCCACCAAGGGTTTGAGTGTTTTATTTATCACCTTTTTGCACGGCACATTATTTTTAATACTTGTCACTTTATATGTTCACATTCACTGTTTAGAGGTTGATAGAGTGTTAGAGCGCCATCTAGTGTTATTTTTCCATAGCATACAAAAGGTTGCAGGGAGCATAGACCCGCCCACCCCCGAAGAAGTTCCATAGTCAGGAACGAAACACGTGTCGGGTGAGACGTCCCGTGTGACGTCATTAGCGCGACCAACTAGGTAGTAGTTTGGTCAGTTCGGTTCACAGTGTGGAGTGCGATTAGCTAACAATGATGTGGGCCAGTTGTGGATCCCACTAGCTAGGACTGTTTTCATTTCTACCTGATGAGAGATCCGTGCACTCGGCGATTCAGGTACTCTTCCGATATGCACTCTGTGATATGGGGGGTGAATGACTCACTGCCTCTGACTCTAGAAGGCTGCTAAATGATCACTACTGGTTAAGTGGGACAAACGTTTAACCCTTACATACCCACATGCAGCAGAGCAGAACGCCCATTCACGAGCAGACAATTGGCACTACCTGAACAGCAACACTATGACTGCAGTGTAATTGGGGATAACAGTACATGAATATTATGTTTGGTGCATTTACCCCTTATATGACCTATATGTGATTGCGATTACTGTTGGAGCTATATACAATAGGCTACCAAGTAAGCACCATCTATACTATTATTACCACCACCAGGTTACAAATTAGCTATCAGTCCTCATCCTGGATCCCTCATACAGTGTTTATACCCAGGCACAGACTTACAGCAAGCATTCCACACTCCGCTATGCCAAACATGCGCTCATATCTCAGGTTTTAATTAGAATGTTTCTATTGATATCATTAATAAAATTTATTTATTTGAGCTCTATCCCCAGAGAGTACATCTTTTGGGATTCTTTTCCTTGTTTCTCAGTGTATACCTTTATCCCTGATAGCACCCTTTCCAGTCTCCACCCTCATACCCTAGTGGCTGAGCGGGGTTACCCCACCTTTCCCCCCCCTCCCCTATTACTACTCAGGAGTCTCCCTTCTTTATCAACTGTGGTTTCCACCCCAGTAGTCTCCCTCTCTCACCGTCTCCTTCTGGTGTTCCTGCAGCCGACTCCCATATCAAAAACGTACAAAAATCCTGGAAAAAGATCCTCAAGTCCCTACAGTCTGCGGTTGCCAAACAGAAAACCAAGGCCGATCGCCACCGTCAAAGGGGACCTTCCTTCAAACATGGTGATCTGGTGTGGCTGTCTTCCAAAAATATTAGGCTCAAAACCCCTTCACCCAAACTGTCCCCTAGATTCTTGGGACCATTAAAATTTTAGAGAGGGTTAATCCGGTAGCCTATCGTCTCGATCTTCCCACCACTAAGAAGGTTCCGTCCGTGTTCCATGTTTCCCTCCTTAAAAAAAATATTCCCAGTCCTCATTTCCTGGATCCCTTGCGGAGACCCAATCCAGTGTCCCCCCGGGGCCAACAGGAGTACGATATACAGTCTCTCATTGACTCTCGTTTGTCCAAAAATAGACTGCAGTTCTTGGTTCACTGGAAATGATACGGGCCTGAGGAACGTTCCTGGGTACCTGCACATCACATCCACGCCCCAAAATTACTTTCCCTTTTTCATCAGAAATTTCCCCTCAAGCCGTGGTTGGATAACTCGGAGATTGACCCTCAAAGGGTGGATACTTTGACTACTCAGTAGATTCCTTCCCCTTCTTGTCCCTCTCTCTCATCTCCTGTTGCCCTTCCTACTCCTTCCCACTCCTCTCCTTTGCCTTCCACCTCTCTCCCTTTGCCACAGCGTGCTCCCCATAGGTCTCGCATACCCACGCGGTCCCTGAGGTCCTGCTATGATCCTCCCCACTCTCTCTCTCCCGCAGTGCCCGCATTACCTCCCCCTGTGGTGGCATCCGTCCCGTTGCCTCCTCCCTGCATGGTGCCCCTGGCGTTCCACGCACCTGGTGACGCGTCCAGCTCGTGCGCTCCCACAGCCCATGGAGAGTGCGTGCACACGCTCCTCCGCTGACCCACCTGCTCCCTCCTCTCTGCCTGTGCATGCCATCTCACGGTCACAGGTCACGCGCGTGTTCCCCTCCTCTTGGCTCCGTGCCCCTCCTGCGGTCTTCCCTTGCTCCGTGAGGGCCGCCCCTGTGTTGCAACCTGTGCACGAGCATCCCACCTTACAGAGGGCATGCGCATATACTCTTCTTATCCTGTTCCCCCTGTCTCCACCTCCCAAGCTCTATAGGCCATTCCCCTGACTGCCTCTTCTGTCTCCTCCTCTTCTCTCCCTGTCCTATCCCTGTCGTCTCCAACTTCTCTCTCTACTCCTCCCCTCTCCTACTCCTATTCTCTATACTCTATACTCATACTCCTATTGGTATGCCCTCCTTTATAACCCCTGTCTGTCCACTTCTTCCCCGCTCTGTATAGTTCCTGTTTCCCTGTGTGTACCTGACCTATGCTATGCTTCCTCTCCGTTCCTGTGGTTTCCTGCACCTGTGTTATCTTGGATTTCCCTGGCTTTGACCCCTGCTTGCCCTGGACTACTCTGCTCTCTGGTATCCCTGTGAATCCTGCTGCGCATACTCCTATGCTTACCTCTGGCTTCCTAGGATCTGGCTTATACTCTGACGACTCTACCCTCTGGACTTCTGAACATTGGCACAAGGACACGACTATTCTTACGGACACCCCCAAGCGTTGCAAGTATACTCTAAAAACTCTTCCAACAGGCCCAGCAACGCTGTACAAAACAAAAGAAAAAACAGCGCCAAAAAACCTCATAGTGTAGTATATTAAAAAATAATTTTATATAACAAAGGTGAGTATTGCACGTACATAAAGATAAAAATTACACAGCATGACATGTTAGGGACATGTTACCACTCGGCGGGACAGCAGCGCACGAAAACGGTGTAAGGACTTGGATATCCTTCCTCTGGTAGCAGGTGCCCAGGATCGAAGAGACCAGCTCGAAGTCTAAATGCCTTCCTTAGCACTGGGGATACCGCTGCCATCGATTCAGAGGAGGTATTCTCCTGATCAGTTCCGGGTTAGTCCGCGTGTGCGTATGACATCATCAAGGTGGCATCTCTCTACCGTCCGCGTCGCGCCGCGCTTGATAGTTAAACAGACAGGCGAAAGTCCCAAACACAGCTGTGCAATCAGGAAATGCCTCAGTGGGTAAAAGAAATACAGGAACGCGCACTCTCCTACGCATTTCGTATCGAAATACTTCTTCAGGGAAACGATACGAAATCTGCATATAAAATTAAACAGATATTGAACAATCACTGGGATATTCTCAGGAATGATCCTGTTTTGGGACCTATTTTACCTGCATATATTCCAGTTACATACAAAAAAGCTAGAAACATTAAAAACATTGTGGCCCCCAGTCGATTGAGAATGACTACGGATGGAGATTCAGTTTCCTCTGACCGTCTCTCCGGCAATTTTTCATGTGGACGTACTAGATGTCTTACATGTAAACATCTTATTGCCAGTGAAAAATTCTGTTCTTTCTCCAAGAAGAGAGAGCATGATGTAAAGGGCAGGATAAACTGTCTCTCCACCTACATAGTGTACCTTCTCTCATGCTCCTGTAGTCCACAGTACATAGGGAGAACCATTCGACCTATGAGTACCAGGTTTCAAGAGCACAGACGTAACATCATTAATGGAAATCTGGCTCATAGTCTCTCTAAACACTTCTCTATCTGTCACAATAAAGATCCTGCATCTCTAACTATTAGGGGTATTGAACACATTCCAGTGTCTCTCATTGGGGGTGATATATTCAGGAGGTTATGTTTGTGAGAGACCTTCTGGATCTATACCCTGGACACTTTGTCACCAAAGGGGTTCAATGAACATATAGATACCATCACACTGGTATAGTGTTCTGTGGTCCCCCTGCTCGTCTGATGACTACATCACCATAGGTGTATATGTAACCATCAATTCAATAACATTATTGTAACTGATTTCTGTGGTTATCACGGGGGAATTAATATCTTACTCTCATGTGTATAGCTGTATTGATTATTGTCTCTATTTTACATATAGTCATTTTCTTTATATTTGTTTTTATTTTCTTAATTTTTTTTTTAATTTTTGTTTTTATTCATATATTTTTTTATATATATTTTTTTTATTTAATCATTTATTTTATATTATATTTTTATTCTCATACATTTTTATTCATATTCATTTTTTCATTTATATTCTTTTTCAACTTCTATATTCATATTTGTGTTGAATCAATATGTAGTTTAGGTATTATATTTTATATAGATATATACATGTGTATGTATATACTTTTATGTACGTTTTGAGAAATTTATATATGCTTTTCACTAACATTCCAAGTTTGTATTTTTTCCGATAATATGTCTATTACTGTGTATTATATATCAACATCTGAACCATTTCAATATCTGTGTTTAGTAACATCAATATATATACCATTTTTTATGTCATTCATGAACATGTATATATATATATTAAGAACAAAAAATTATTGACAGCGCCCCTATTAGCACACATCTGTATCCTTGCAAAACAAATCCCACACTGTAGAACGATGCACCCAGCACAGATGTCTAACAATATAATATATAGTGGCAGGATACTAGGTAAATTGCAATTAGTGAAAAATGTAAATACATAAAAATATGAAAAAATGAAAAATGTTATAAAAAAATGTGGATAGGCAACAAAAATAATATAAAAAGAAAAATGTACCTATTAAAAATGTGTGTAAGTCTCTTTACAATGTTACAAATAGAAAAATATAGACTGTCCATACAAATCCTTAAAAAATGAAATTGTAGTCCTGGGCAGCTTTAATCTTGGGCTCACCAACCTCCCAACGATACCTAAGAGAAAAAAGGAAAGAAAAAGCTCCCGATCCTTGTGTAAAATCAGATAATAAGGGGTTTTAATTTTCCATGAACAGACGATTGCCAACTCACACTTTGTTTAAAAGTCTCTCGAATGACATGAGTGTCATAACCTTTGGTTATGAATTTGTTGACTAACAATTCCCCCTGGGCCAAAAAATCAGAATCAAGAGAACAGTTTCGTCTGATTCTGAGAAATTGGCCCCTGGGGATGTTGTCAAGCCACTTTTTGTAGTGGTTAGTCTTGTTGTGCAAGTAACCGTTAGTAGCATGGGCTTGTCCCATAAATTTCTTGATTGAATTGATTACTATAATCATTAACTCATGAAGGGCTGGAGAGGGAAAAGGGGGATGAAACATAAGGGGAACATAGGGTGAATACATAGTACATATGTATTCCTTGGGGACTCTATACCCTTGTACTCAACCCTGGGAACGTTTTTACCGACACAGCTATTGATTTGTTCCCACTATCACGAACTGCAGACGTCTGGGAGAACGCCAAGAAAGTCACAGGACAAGTTTGTCTATTCAAGCATTCTCAGTTTATTGCTCTTCAAGCTGCATTTTTATAGACTAAAGAAAGCATTGTCCCTTTTAGGGCCCTTTTAGGGGTGTACACTGTTAGATCAGAGGCGTTACACTACCTGTTAGAGGCGTTACAGACTTCTGGCAAAAGCGACTTGATTACAAAGTTGGTTTAAACAAGAATATATGTAAAAGATGAGCAAAGGGTTTTTCTCTTGGGAATCATGAAGCAGAGCTACATTTCTATTACAATTCAAGGCCCTTTGCTTCTTGGGAAAACAACTTCTTGTGATCACGCCTGGAAATAGTTAAGATAAAAAGGTGCAAGCTTCTGCTTTTTCATAATTGCTATATCTTATAAATTCACAAAATGGAGAACAGACAAAATGGAGGACAGACTAGTAATTTAAACCCTTTCACCATCCCAGTAATGTTGTATTAAGTATATTCTGAAGTTGTCATGTGTTTTTCTAGTAAGTAAATAAATCACAATTTATTTTGCTCCTTGTTGTGTTCAATCGAGAATCCCAAAAACATTAAAAGTGTTGATAAGTTTGTGTCCACCGTGACAGGTATGCTAAGCGGCAAAGGTGCGAGGCTCGTGCATGCCAATGGGCATACCATGAAGCCCTCTGCCGGCTCCATAAAGTGCTGGAAACCTAACGATACGTGGGATAGTTGGTTCCCATGCAGTGATTGGCTGCAGAGTTTAGAGATATGGGTTTTGACTGTTTAAAAATCCCTGCAGCCGATCGGGATTAGATTCATCATGCGGTAACAGAGATTTATCTGAGCTGGATTTGAAACTTTATACTAACGTAACCCATGTCAAGAGTTCATAAGAAGTGAGGGTTCCCGAACCAATTCTACGGTGGTAAAACGAAGCAAGCAGTCCGGGCGGAGAAAAAGTGTTTGCGAGCGGCGCCACTAACCAAAGACTGTTTTGTGGCTCTGCTTATGCACAAACCCCGTTCCGGGGAAATTGTGCTTAGAGACTATTTCTAAAGATTTTGTTCTGGAAGTACAGGATTTCATTTTGCCCCATCCCAGTAAGTGTATTTTTGTAATATTTTGTAAATAAAGCTGTGTATGTTCCTTATGTAAATAAATCACAATTTATTTTTTCTCCTGCTTTGCTCAATCAAAGGATCTGGGTATTTTGGTGTTAAAAGTTCTGGTCTCCTCTGACAGTAACATAATTCAATTCAATGCATAAACAATATTTAGGTTCAAGAGCTGACACTCTAGAACCACAAAACATGGATCAGAGGTAACCAAACCTGCTTAGCCTTTATTTGTGAGCCTGGTTACCCCACATTGTCACAGACAGCAATATTAAAACATACTGCACTGAGGCTAGAATATAGTGTTTGCTCTATTATGCGTTGTCTATTAGATATGTACAGGAAGATGTAAAATTTGACCAGTTTGCCCTAATGTACAGCACAGAATGGATTCGTCCTCATAGCATGTTCTGATTATACGATATACAATCATTTTATTCCTGTGCAATGATCGTTCTTTTTATAACTAGGAAGGAAATCAGGGGAATGACCCTATCTCTCTATGGGTGACAGAAGCACAATATGATACCCGCGTTACACGCTAACAAGAAAAGATTATTACAGTGGCCGGGGTTTGGGATAGTGGCAGGGATCAGTGTGTCAGTGTTTCCCAATGACATGTTACCTGGTGTTCAGCTCAGGCCTGAGCAGGATAGTGTAACACTTGGGAATGAATATACAGCCCAGCAGTCCTGCACTGGAAGCCAGGATAGCGAATATCTCCACAGCCACCGTGTTCCTGCCCTTGGTGCTCAGGTACGCTGGGATGAAGGAGACCCAAACACTACAGAACACAGCATGCTGAAAGTGATCAAGCTGGGCCCATTGAAACTGGCAGGTAACTTCCTAACTAGGAAAGCAACAATGAAACTTAACACGGACAAGAATCCCATGTAACCAATCCAAATGTAGAATGCAGCGACAGACCCTTCGTTACATTGTAATATCATCTTCCCAGTGTCAGATTGTGTGTCATAGTCTGGGAATGGGGGAGAGTGAGCCAGCCACACCATGCATATCCAACCTCCCCAGTGAGCAGAGAAGGACCAGGCAGCTGGATACTCTGCTCCCACCCATTTCTTTATCCTGCTGCCGGGCTTTGTGGCATTGAAGGCGATGACAACAGTGACGGATTTTGCCAGAACAAAGAGACTGATACAGTAAAAATAATCCCAAAGGCAGCTTGTCTGAGCAGGCAGTCACCTTCCCAGACGTCCGATGAATAACAAGGGTCAGAGAAGGACAACATGAGGAGAGGAGGAGGATGTAGCTGATAATCTGGTTATTGGATTTTACTATAGGATTTCATGATGTGTGATAAAGATTCCAGAACTGCACATGTTATTAACACCAGAGAAATTGGAATAGAACTAGAGAGGAACCCAGTGGATCTACATATGAAATGAACACTATGGTTCTCAGGGTACGCTGCTATCTCTCTCCTTATTGGACCATTGATCTTCAGGGCACTGGACACAGTTTTCCATATCTGTAAAAGGAATAATATTTGAAGTTATGGTCTTTTTGTTTCTATTTCCTATAAATTATTATTTGCTAACTAAAAGTTATTATGTTTGCTGGGGAGGGGTAACCAGACCAATAATAAAGGTATTATGCCCGGCTAGTTGCCCCTAAACCCTGTTGGGGACGAAGGGGTTAACTTTATGGTCACTGTAGGAGGACATGTGCAGAGGTACACAATGGAGACTATTTTAAGGTAAAATTAAAACAGGACTTTATTGTGCCTGTCGCTTTAAACACAGCAAAAATATATGAAAATAAGCCAAACAAAAACCCATATCTCTGCTTTGGAGACTATCTACACATGTAGCTCAGCCCTCTCTGACTGGGTTGGTTAGCTAATCTATTTACCAGCCCCAAAATATAAACATATATACAGATATATTACAGTTCCAAAAGAAAGTCTTATCTGTTCTCCTGAAGCTGTAGGGGAAGTCCTCTCTGCTCTCCTGGGTAAGCACCTTTGTGTGCTACAGCAATGTCTGTCCAGGTTTTGAGGTCTGGTCCCCTTGCCTTGCTATCAGCATACAGTCCAGTCCTTCTGCAGCTCAAGACAGCAGTTCCTCTGGTCAGTCTCCCCAATTGTGCGACGTAGGAATCTCTGCTCTGTCTCCTAGTTCAGCTCAGGTGTGAGCTAAGGAGTCTTACTTCCTGTCTCAAAGGCAGGCTTTTTCTAACACCTCTAATCAGCCAGGTGCTGGTCAATTAACCAGCACACTGCTGGATTAGAGGCAAGTTTTCTGAACAGGGCAAGTCCCCTGTTACAGTCACCATTATGCCATGTTCTCCCTGTATATCACCTTTGATGTCCCCTGGGTCATACCATGAAAATGGAGTGTCAGTTATGCATCTCAGAACCTAGAACTAGGAGTCCTGTTAATATATACTGTATGTGTAAAATGTGCCCGCTAAGCAGAAGAGACTCCTAGCGCTGTACAAAGCGTTAATTAAATAAGCATGCCTGTGGTGAGCGGCTACATTGAAGCACTGAATCACTTCCTAAACCGCAAACCCTCCGGGAAAGCCTTAACCACAAACTCAAGTGGATAAGTGGCTTGCGGTCTAGTTGAAGTGGCGGAGTGCAACAATGTATCCTGCGGTTTCATTAGCCAATTAAGGTGCTTCTGCGGTTATTGATCCCGACAAGCAATGCTACATTGTATGCTGGCTTCTGACTGCAGAACGATTATTAGTCAAACAGCAGACCACATCACAGAGCCTATTCCATTAAGGGGCTAACTTGCGTTAGGAGGGAGCTAGCACTCTTTTGAAATGCAGCTAGCTAAGGACTGGTCATAAACATACATGTTGTTTTAATAACACCACCCTATATAGAAATCACATTTAAAATGTAACCTTGTTTTAGGTATTTTAAAATATGAAGACAGGAACCTTTTTCCTGTCAGCCTGGCAGTTAATACATTAACATGCGCATATGTTTGGGATAAATGAGCTGAGGGATTTCCAACTCCGTACAAAGGGTGCCCTTCTGCGCTGGTGCCCCAATGACTAGAGAAGTCCAGAGTTGAAAGCCTCAGAGACCCTGAAGTGTTTGGGCAGGCGGGATACAGTAAAGTACACTGTACCGGTGTAAAGTACGGGCTATTAACAAATGGCAGCCGACACCCAGACTTTCTGTCGCCAGGTAAGGTGTTGGGTCCCGTATGCTAAGCAGCATAGGTGCCAAGTTAGCGCATGCCTGGGAAGCCACCTCTGCCAGGTTTATGAGCTACTGGCAAGTCTGGGATAGGCGAGAAAATTTATTCCCACGGGGGGAATGGCTGTACAGGTTAAGGATAGGACTCTCAACCCTATAAAAATGCCTGCAGCCCAGTCTTAGTCAGATTAACCTAAAATTGAGCTAAGAAACAACTTAAGCTTCAACCAAGGTCCGTTCCAGCGTCAGCGGAGTCCAGGAGTGTGAGGGGTTATAACATCATAACAAAGAATTGCGCACCTCTTCCAGAATTCGTTTGAGCTAGGGATTCCCGAATGAATCCTATAAGGACACAACGAAAAGTTTTCCTTCGGCGGAGTTACAAGGGTTGCATTCCGCGCTGCTAGCCAAGGACTGTCGCATGGCTCTATTCGCGCACCACCCCACTCCCGTGCAGGGGTGCCTAGAGACTTTGTTTTCAAGTTATTCATTCCGAGGACATTATATTTTGTTTCTCCATCCCAGCAAGTGTATATTGAGTGATATTGTGAAGAATTGTGTGTTTGTTTTAAAAGGAAATAAATTACAATTTATTTTACCCTCATTGTTGTGCTCAATCCAGAATCCCGGTATTAATGTGTTAATAAGACTTGGTCTCCCGTGACATGGGTGTCAGTAATGAAGAAAGTCCCCTGTCATGGGAGAAAAGGTACTTTTTACATTTTTACACCTTTACATATTATCTGAACATCCTGTGGTTTATTTGAGCAGGAAACCTTTACCCCGCAAAGTGGCTTATGCCATCATTGAGAAGGAATTTGCCCATTGTTTGGGCTTTGAGGAAACTGAAGCCCTATTTGTATGGCAGGACATTTACTGTAATCACGGACCACAACCCATTAAGTTGCTACAAAGGGTGTCTGGGGAGAATGGAAAATTGCTTAGCTAGAGTCTTGCACTGTGTGATGGTGAGGGGGTACCCAGGCCAATAATAAAGGTATTATGCCCAGCTTGGTGCCCCTGAGCCATTTTGGGGAGTTTGAAGTGTCAGCTCATCAACCCAGTTATGGCATGTGAACAGGATTGTAATAAAAGATTTCTGTGTGTTTTACTGTTCCAGGAGTGCCAACCAGCGGAGATTCGCAGATTCCAGGAGTGCTAACCAGCAGAGATTCACAGATTCCAGGAGTGCCAACCAGCGGAGATTCACAGATTCCAGGAGTGCTAACCAGCGGAGATTCACAGATTCCAGGAGTGCCAACCAGCGGAGATTCACAGATTCCAGGAGTGCTAACAGCGAGATTTCATCAAGATTCCAGGAGTGCCAACCACGGATTCAAGATCAGTCCACCACCGGAGATTCCATCCGGAGTTGACCGATTACCAAGCGAGGCACGGAGTTTCACCAATTCCAGGAGTGCTACGAATCCATATCAATGCACAGGGAGATTCACAGATTCCAGTAGTGTACACCGAGCGTGGGACGATTAATTCACAGATTCCAGGAAAGTAGATGCCAAACCAGCGTGCTAGAGATTCACCAGATTCCAGGAGTTGAGCAACCAGCAGAGATTCCAGATTCCAGGGAGTGCCAAACCAGCGGAGATGATCACAGAATTTCCGAGGCGCGGATTCCACTATTCCGAGTGATCCGCGAGATTCACAGATTCCAGGAGTGCCTAACCAGCGGAGAAATGCACAATTCCCAGGGAGTGCCAAGCCAAGGTCGGGGAGATTCACGGAGATTCCACCCAGTGAGTTGCACAACCAGCGGAGATTCACAGATTCCAGTGAGTTCTTACACAGCGGGAGATCGCGATGCCGGAGTTGCCCAATCACGGGGTATTCACAGAATTCAGCCGGAGTGACTACCCAGCGGAGATTCCCGATTCCAGGAGTTGCTCACCCAGATGGAGATTCAAAGATTCAGAGTGCCAACCCGGCGATAAGATCCGGAGAGCTGCTATAAACCAGCGGAGAGTTCGTCAGTTCCAGGAGGTGCCAAATCAACAGAGTGCACGATGTAGGTCACAGATTCCAGGAGTGCAACGGCAGCGGAGATCGGGCGAGAGTTCACAGATTCCAGGAGTGCTAACCAGCGGAAGGTATATCACGATCCAGGAGTGCCAACCTGCTGCGGAGATTCACAATTCCAGGAGTTGCCAACCAGGCGGAGATTCACAGATTGCCAGGAGTGCGCAACCAGCTGTGGATTCGCAGAGTTCCAGGAAGTGCCAACCAGCGGAGTTTTCCCAGATCGGCTAGTGCTAACGGCAGCGGGATATTCAAGATTCAGGAGTGCCACCCAGCGAGAGATTCACATTCCCAGGCAGTGCTCAACCAGCGGAAGATTCACATTCCAGGAGGGCCAACCGCGGAGAATTCACAAGATCTGTGTAGTTCTAAACCAGCGGACGATGTCACCAGATTCCAAGGCTAACCAGAGGAGTATTCATCAGACTTCCAGAGTGCCATCCAGTCTGAGACTTCACAGATTCAGGAGTGCTACAACATCGCAGAGAATTCCACAGAATTCCAGGAGTTGTGCCAACCAGCGGAGATTCACGATTCCAGGAAATGCTAACCAGCGGAGATTCAGATTCCAGAGGCCAACCATGCGGAAGATTCACAGATTCCCGGAGTGCTAACCAGCGTAGATTCACATATTCCAGGCAGTGCTAACTAGCAGAGTTCAGAGATTCCAGGAGTGCCAACCAAGCGGAGATTCACAGAGTTCAGGCAGTGACATCCAGCGAAAAGATTCCAGATTCAAGGATGCTAACCAGCGCCGATTCACAGTGCCAGAGTTGCTAACGCTAGACGAAGACCGGAGTCACCACTGAACACAAGATTCCGAGGCCAGCAGAAGTTCTGGATCCGAGTCCACACAGGCGGAGATTCAACAGAATTCCAGGAGTGCCAACCAGTCGGCAGATTCGCAGATTCCAGGCGTGGGGCCAACGTCGAGCGGAGAAATTCACAGATTCAGGTAGGTGCCCAACGCATCGGAGATTCATCAACTTCCAGGAGTGCAACCAGCGTGAGATGGATCAATTCAGGAGTTCAACCATGGAGTTCCCGTCAGAGTGGCCAACCAGCGGAGATTCCAGATCACGAGGAGTTGCACAGTGGAGATCCATTCCAGATGAAGGAATCCATCCAGTTGCAACAGCGGAAGACTTCCGACTTCCAGAGTGCATACCAGCCGGCGATTGTCACAGATTCCAGGAGTGCTAACCGCAGGAGAGATTCGCACAGATTCCAGGGAGTCTCAACCAGCGAGTTCACAGTAGTTCCACCGGGTCACAGATTCCAAGAGTGACATACGCAGGGAGAAATTCACATATTCAGGAGTGCCAACCAGCGGAGATTCACAGATTCCAGAGAGTGCGCAACCAGCGAGTACAGATTTCAGGATTCCAGGAGGATGCTAACCAGCGAGATATGCAGATCGTGAGAATGCCAACCCAACGGGAGATTTCGACAGATTCCGGAGTTGCAAAGCAGAGCGGAGATTCACGAGATCCGTAAGTGCTAACCAGAGTGAATTCACAGATCTCCAGCGAGGACCAACGCGGGAATTCGCAAGGGGATTCCGGAGGTGCCAACAGCGCGTAGATCGCAGGAGGTGTCCCAGGTGCCCAACCAGCGGAGATTCAAGATTCAGGAGTGCTAAACAGCGGAGATCACAGATTCCAGGAGTGCAACCAGCGGAGATTCACGATTCAAGGAGTGCTAAACGGCGGAGATTCACAGATACCAGGAGTGCCAACCAGCGGAGATTCAAGATTCCAGGAGTGACATCAAGCGGAGATTCACAGATTCCAGGAAGGCTAAACAGCAGAGAGTTCACGCAGGAGTTCCAGGAGTGCAACCAGCGAGATTTTTTTCACAGGATGCCAGGAGTGCTAACCAGCGGAGATGCACAGATTCCACGAGTGCCAACAAGGCGGAGTGATTACGTGTATTCCAGGAGTGCCTAAACAGCGTAGTCACAGTTCCAGGAGTGCTAACAGCAGACGATTCACAGATCCAGGAGTGCCAACTGAGGAGATTCACCAGATGCCAGGATGCCAACCAGCGGAGAGATTCACAGATTCAGGAGTGCCAAACCAGCGAAGAGGGATTACATATCCAGGGAGTTCCAACCAGCGGGATTCACAGATTCCAGAGTGACAACAGCGGAGATTCACAGATTCCGGAGTGCCAACCAGCGGAGATCCCAGATTCCAGGAGTGTAACCAAGCGGAGATTCACAGATGCCAGGAAAGTGCCAACACGGAGAGAACAGATTCAGGAGTGCTAACCAGCGGAGATTCACAGTTCCAGGAAGTGCCAAACCAGCGGAGATCACAGATCCAGGAGGAGTGCTACCAGCGAGATTCAAAATTCAGGAGTGCCAACCAGGCGGAGATTCCCAGATTCTTGGAGTTGCGAACCAGCGGGAGATTCACAGATTAAAGGAGTGCTAACCTGGAGATACAGATTTCCAGGAGTGACATCCAGCGGAGATTCACAGATTCAGGAGTGTAACAGCAGAGATTCACAGAGTTCCAGGAGTGCCTAACCACGGCGATCACAGATTCCAGGAGTGTCTAACGCAGCGGAGGAGGAGATGCACAATTCCGAGAGTGCCAACCAAGACGGAAGATATTCAACAGATTCCAGGAGTGCTCAACCAGCGTAGAATTAACAGATGTCCACGAGTGCTATAGCCACCGAGATTCAACAGATCCCAGGAGTGCCAACCAGGCGGAGATATGTCACAGACTTTCCGGAGTGACTACAAGCGGGAGATTCACAGATTCCAGGCGGTGCAACCAGTCGCAGATTTTCACAGTTCCAGGAGTGCAATCCCAGCGGAGATTCACAGATTCCATGGAGTGCAAACCAGCGAGATTCACAGATTCCAGGAGTGCCTAACCAGGAGATTCCAGATTCCAGGGTGCCAAACCACGGGAGATTCCACAGATTCAGGAGTGCCAACCAGCGACGATTCACAGATTCCAGGGTGCAACCAGGGAGATTCAGGCAGAGGCTCCAGTAGTGAATCCAGCGGAGATTCACAGATTCCAGGGTGCTAACCACAGTAGATTCACAGATTCCAGGGTGCCAACCAGCGGATTCCAGATTCCATCACAGCAGCAGATTCCAGGAGTTCTAACCAGCGGAGATTCACAGATGTCCACGGGTGGCCAACCCACGGGAGATTCCACAGATTCAGGGAGTGCTAACACCACGCGTAGATTCCACAAGATTCCAGCGAGTGTAACACTAGACAAGAGATTCACCAGATTCAGGAACAGTGCCAACCAGCGCGACAGATCACAGACCTTTCCAGGACCCAGAGCCACCTCCAGGGACGATTCACAGATACCACCGAGAACACCCCACAGAGTCGGAACCAGACGCAGTCTCACAGATTCCACGGAGTGCTAACCAGCGGAGACAGTACAAACCGATTCCAAGGAAGTCCGCACAACACCACCGGAGATTCACAGATTCCAGGGAGTGCCAACCAGGGAGGAGATTCGCAGATTCCAGGAGGCCAAACCAGCGGAGATTCCACACCCAGACCGTCAAGGAGTGCCAACCAGCGAGATTCACAGATTCCAGGAGGCCAAACAAGCGGGAGAAGATTCACCCACGAACCTCCAGGAGTGCCAACCAGCGAGATTCACAGCACTTCCAGGAGTGCTAACCACACGAGGAGCCACCTCTCACAGATTCCAGGAGTGCAACCACAGCCAGGACGATTCACAGCATCAACGGCCAGTGCCAAACCAGCGAGATTCACAGATTCAGGAGTGACCCCCCCCCCCCCCCATCAACAGCGGCACCGAACTATACCACAGATTAAGGACCCCGTGCTAACAGCAGACACAGATTCACAGATCAGGAGTGCTAGAACAGCACCGAGAGATTCACGCCTTCCGGGAACCCCGTGCACACTCCCCCTCAACCCCCACGAGGAAGACCAGCCACTCTACCCACAGATTCCAGGAAGTGACATCCACACGCGGAGATTCACAGAGCAAGGCCAGTGCAAACCAGCAGGAGATTCCACAGCTTCAGGAGGCTAACCAGCGGAGATTCAAGATCAGGAGTGCTACAACCAGCGGAGATTCGCCGATTCCGGGAGTGCCAACCAACGGGAGAGAGATTCACAGGATTTCAGGAGTGACCACCCAGCGGAGATTCAAGATTCCAGGAGTAGCGGATCCATCCCCGCACCCAAACCCCCAGGAACAAGAGCGGAGATTCAAACGATTCCAGGAGTGCCACCTCGGAAGTCACCAGATTCCAGGAGTGCAACCAGCCGGAGATTCGCAGATTTCCAGGAGTGCCCAACCGCGGAGATTCCCAGATTCCGGAGTGCTAACCAGCGGAGATCACAGATGCCAGGAGGGCAACAGCGGAGATTCACAGTCAGGAGTGCTAACCAGCGGAGATTACAGATTCAGGAGTGCCAACCAGCGGAGATTACAGATTCCAAGGAGTGACATCCAGCGGAGATTCACAGATTCACAGGAGTGCTTAACCAGCAGAGATTCACAGATTCACAGGAGAAGGTGCCAACAGAGGGAGATTCACAGATTCCAGGAGTGCTAACCGCGGAGATCACAGATTCCAAAGGAAGTGCCAACACGCGGAGATTCACAGATTCAAGGAGGCTAACAAGCGTTAGATTCACAGGATTGCAGGAGTGCTAACCAGCAGGGAGATTCACAGATGCCAGGAGTTGCCAACCTGGGGATCACAGATTCCAGAATGCCAACCAGCGGAGATTTCACAGATTCCGGAGTGCCAAACAGCGGGGAAGATTCAACATTTCAGGAGGCAACCAGCGGAGATTAACAGATTCCAGGAGTGCCAACCAGCGAGAAGATTCACAGATTCCAGAGTGCCAACCAGCGGAGATTCCCAATTACAGGAGTGCTAAACCAGCGGAGAGTCACAGATCCAGGAGTGCCAACCAGCGGAGATTCAAAGATTCCAGGAGTGCTAACAGCGGAGAATTCACAGATTCCAGGATGTGCTAACAGCGGAGATTCAGATTCAGGAGTGCCCAACGGGGAGATTCAAGATTCCAGGAGTGACATCAGCGGAGATTCACAGATTCCAGGAGTGCCAACCAGCGGGAGATTAACAGATTCCAGGAGTGACTAAACCAGCGGAGATTCACAGATTCCAGGAGTGCTAACCAGCGGAGATTCACAGATTCCAAGAGCAGTGCAACCAGCGGAGATTCACAGATTCCAGGAGTGCTAACCGCGTAGATTCACAGATTCCAGGAGTGCTAACAGCAGAGATTCACAGATTCCAGGAGTGCCAACTGCGGAGATTCACAGATTCCAGGAGTGCTAACCAGCGGAGATTCACAGATTCCGGAGGCAGTGCTAACCAGCGCAGATTCACAGATTCCAGGAGTGACAACCAGCGGAGATTCACAGATTTCCAGGAGAGAGTGCTAACCAGCGGAGATTCCAGATTCCAGGAGTTGCAACAGCGAAGATTCAGATTCCAGGAGTGCCAACCAGCGGAGATTCACAGATTCCAGGAGTGCTAACCACGGAGATTCACAGATTCCAGGAGTGCCAACAGCGGAGATTCACAGATTCCAGGGAGGACCACGCGAGATTCACAGATTCCAGGAGGCTAACCAGAGTCAGATGCCAGTAACAGCGAGATCACAGATTGAGTGCAACCAGCGGAGATTCCAGATCAGGAGTGCTAACCAGCGGAGATGAAGATTCCCAGGAGTGCCAACCAAGCGGAGATTCACAGATTCCCAGGAGTGCAACCAGGTAGATTCACAGATTTCCAGGAGTGCAACCAGCAGAGATTCCACAGATTCCAGGGAGTGCCAACCGCGGAGATTCACAGATTCAAGGAGTGACATCCAGCGGAGATTCACAGATTCCAAGAGTGCTAACCAGCGCAGATTCACAGATTCCAGGAGTGCTAAACCAGCAGGAGATTCACCAGATTCCAGGAGTGCCAACCACGGGATTCACAGATTCCAGGAGTGCCAACCAGCGGAGATCACAGATCCCAGGGTGCTAACCAGCGGAGTCACAGATCCAGGAGTGACAACCGCGGAGATTCACAGATTCCAGGAGTGCCAACCAGCGGAGATTCACAGATCCAGGAGTGCTAACCAGGGAGATTCAGCAGATTCCAGGAGTGCCAACCAGCGGGAGATTCACAGATTCCAGGAGTAGTCAACCAGCGGAGGATTCACAGATTCCAGGAGTGCCAACCAGCGGAGATTCACAGATCCAGGGAGTGCAACCAGCGGAGATTCACAGATTCCAGGGCAAACCAGCGGAGATTCCCAGATTCCAGGAGTGCTAACCAAGCGGAGATTCACAGATTCCAGGAGTGCCAACAGCGGAGATTCACAGATTCCAGGAGTGCTAACAGCGGAGATTCACAGATTCCAGGGAGAGTTGCTAACCAGCGGGGAGATTCACAGATTCCAGGAGTGCCAACCAGCGGAGATTCACAGATTCAGGAGTGACATTCAGCGGAGGATTACAGATCCAGAGTGCCACCAGCGGAGATTCACAGATTCAGGAGTTGCTAACAGCGGAGATTCACAGATTCAGGAGTGCTAACCAGCGGGAGATTCACAGATTCAGAGTGCCAACCAGGGAGAGGTTCACAGTATTCCAGGAGCTAACCAGCGTAGATTCAAAGCAGAAGTGTAACCAGCAGAGATTCACAGATTCCAGGAGTGCCAAACCTGCGGAGATTCACAGATTCCAGGAGTGCTTACCCAGCGGAGATTCAACAGATTCCAGGAGTGCAACCAGGAGATCACGATTCCAGGAGTGCTAACCAGGAGATAACAGATTCAGGAGTGCTACCAGCGGAGATTCCACAGTCCAGGAGTGCAAACCAGCGGAGATTCACAGATTCAGGAGTGCCAACCAGGCGGAGATTCACAGATTCCAGGAGTTGCTAACCGCGGAGATTCACAGATTCCAGGAGTGCAACCAGCGGAGAGATTCACAGATTCCAGAGGTGCCAACCAGCGGAGATTCACAGATCAGGAGTGTAACAGCGGAGAGATCACAGATTCACAGGAGTGCTAACAGCGGAGATTCACAGATTCCGTGAGTGCCAACCAGCGGAGATTCACAGATTCCAGGAGTGAAACAGCGAGAGAAGTGCACAGATTCAGAGTGCCAACCAGCGGAGATTCACAGATTCCAGGAGTGCAACCAGCGGTAGATTCACGATTCCAGGAGTGCTAACCAGCAGAGATTCACAGATCCAGGAGGTGCCAACCAGCGGAGATTCACAGATTCCAGGAGTGACATCCGCGGAGATTCACAGATAGATCCAGGAGTGCTAACCAGCGAGATTCACAGATTCCAGGAGTGCAACCAGCGGAGGATTCACAGATCCAGGAGTGCCAACCAACGGAGATTCCAGATTCCAGGAGTGCCAACCAGCGGAGATCACAGATTCCAGGAGTGCTCACCAGCGGAGATTCACAGATTCCAGGAGTGCCAACCAGCGGAGATTCACAGATTCCAGGAGTGGCCAACCAGCGGAGATTCAGATTCCAGGAGTGCCAACCAGCGGAGATTCACGATTCCAGGAGTGCCAACCAGCGGAGATTCACAGATTCCAGGAGTGGCCAACCAGCGGGATTCACAGATTCCAGGAGTGCCAACCAGACGGAGATTCCAGATTCCAGGAGTGCTAAAACAGCGGAGATTCACGATTCCAGGAGTGCCAAAATAGCGGAGATTCACAGATTCCAGGAGTGCTAACCAGCGGAGATTCACAGATTGCAGGAGAGTGACAACCAGCGGAGATTCACAGATTATACATCGAGAGTTCCAGGAGTGCTAGACCAGCGAGATTACAGATTCGGAGTGCAACCAGCGGAGATTCACAGATCAGGAGTGCTACCAGCGGAGATTCACAGATTCCAGAGAGTGCCACCAGCGGAGATTCACAGATTCAGGAGTGCTAACCAGCGTAGATTCACAGATCCAGGAGTGCTAACCGCGAGAGTCACAGATTCCAGAGTGCAACGCGGAGATTCACAGATTCAGGAGTGCCAACCAGCGGAGATTCACAGATTCCAGGAGTGCTAACCAGCGAGATTCACAGATTCCAGGAGTGCAACCAGCGGAGATCACAGATTCCAGGAGTGCTAACCAGCGGAGGAGGAGGAGATTCACGAGATCCAGGAGTGCCAACCAGCGAGATTCACAGATTCCAGGAGTGACAACCAGCGGAGATTCACAGATTCAGGAGTGCTAACCAGCGCGGAGATTCACAGATTCAGGAGTGCCAACCAGCGGAGATTCACAGATTCAGGAGTGCAACCACGGAGATCACAGATTCCAGGAGTGCTAACCAGCGGAGAGATGCACAGATTCCAGGAGTGCCAACCAGCGGAGATTCACAGATTCCAGGAGTGCTAACCAGCGGAGATTTCACAGATTCCAGGAGTGCTAACCAGCAGAGATTCACAGATTCCCAGGAGTGGCCAACCAGCGGGGATTCACAGATTCCAGGAGTGACATCCAGCGGAGATTCTTAGATTCCAGGAGTGCTAACCGCAGCGCAGATTCACAGATTCAGGGTGCAACAGCGGAGTCACAGTCCAGGAGTGCCAACCAGCGGAGATTCACAGATTCCAGGAGTGCCAAAAAAGCGGAGATCACAGATTCCAGGAGTGCTAACCAGCGGAGATTCACATAGATTCCAGGAGTGCTAACCAGCGGAGATTCACAGATTCCAGGAGTGCCAACCAGCGGAGATTCACAGATTCCAGGAGTGCTAACCAGCGGAGATTCACAGATTCCAGGAGTACCAACCAGCGGAGATTCACAGATTCCAGGAGTGCTAACCAGCGGAGATTCACAGATTCCAGGAGTGCCAACCAGCGGAGATTCACAGATTCCAGGAGTGCCAACCAGTGGAGATTCGCAGATTCCAGGAGTGCTAACCAGCGGAGATTCACAGATTCAGAGAGAGTGCCAACCAGTGGAGATTCCAGA
This sequence comes from Ascaphus truei, assembly GCA_036426205.1. NCBI lineage: Eukaryota > Metazoa > Chordata > Amphibia > Anura > Ascaphidae > Ascaphus > Ascaphus truei. Next base: position 117,307 of record WSYH01001013.1, on the reverse strand, counting down.
TTCCAGGAGTGCAACCAGCGGAGACTACAGATTCCAGGAGTGCAACCAGCGGAGATTCACAGATTCCAGGAGTGCCAACCAGTGGAGATTCGCAGATTCCAGGGAGTGCCAACCAGCGGAGATTCACAGATCCAGAGTGCCAACCTGCGGAGATTCACAGATTCAGGAAGTGCCAACCAGCGGAGAAGATCACAGATTCCAGAGATTCGCGCAACCAGCAGGAGATTCACAGATTCCAGGAGTGCCAACCAGCGGAGATTCACAGATTCCAGGAGTGCAAACCACGGAGATCACAGATTCCGGAGTGCTAACCAGCGGAGATTCCAGATTCCAGGAGTGCTAACCAGCGGAGATTCACAGATTCCAGGGAGTGCTAACCAGCGGAGATTCACAGATTCAGGAGTGCAACCGCGGGACTCCGATTCCGGAGGCCAAGCCAGCGGAGATTCACAATCCAGGAGTGCTAACCAGCGGAGATTCACAGATTCCAGGAGTGCTAACCAGCGGAGATTCACAGATTCCAGGAGTGCCAACCAGCGGAGATTCACAGATTCCAGGAGTGCCAACCAGCGGAGATTCACAGATTCCAGGAGTGCCAACCAGCGGAGATTCACAGATTCCAGGATGTAACCAGCGGAGATTCACAGATTCCAGGAGTGCCAACCAGCGGAGATTCGCAGATTCCAGGAGTGCTAACCAGCGGAGATTCACAGATTCCAGGAGTGCCAACCAGCGGAGGTTCACAGATTCCAGGAGTGCTAACCAGCAGAGATTCACAGATCCAGGAGTGCCAACCAGGGGATTCACAGATTCCAGAGTGCCAAACAGCGGAGATTCACCAGATTCAGGAGTGCCTAACCAGCGGGGATTCACAGATTCCAGGAGTGCTAACCAGCGGAGATTCACAGATTCCAGGAGTGCCAAACAGCGGAGATTCCCAGATTCCAGGCAGTGCTCAACCAGCGCGGAGATTCCAAGATTCCAGGAGTGCTAACCAGCGGAGATTCACAGATTCAGGAGTGCTAACCACGGAGATTCACAGAGTCGCAGGCAGAGTGCCAACCAGCGGGATGATTCACAGATTCCAGGAGAGTGACATCCAGCGGAGATTCACCAGATTCCAGGAGTGAAAACAGCGAGATTCACAGATTCAAGGAGTGCTAACCAGCGGAGATTACAGATCCAGGAGTGTACCAGCGGAGATCACAGTACAGAGTGCAAACCAGCGGGAGATTACAGATTCCAGGAGTGCTAACCAGCAGTAGATTCACAGATTCCAGGAGTGCTAAACAGCAGAGATTCACAGATCCAGGAGTGCCAACCATGCGGCGAGTTCACAGTTCCAGGAGTGCTACATTTTTTGGGCAACAGCGCAGATCACAGATTCCAGGAGTGCTAACCAGCGGAGATTCCAAAGATGACAGGGAGTGCTAACCAGCGGAAGATTCACAGATTCCAGGAGTGCCAACCAGCGGAGGATTCACCAGAGATTCCAGGAGTGCTAACCAGCGGAGATTCACAGATTCCAGGAAGTTGCTAACCAGCGGAGATTCACAGATTCAGGAAGTGCCAACCCAGCGGAGATTCACAGATTCCAGGAGTGCAACAGCGGAGATTCACAGATTCCGGAGTGCTAACCAGCGGAGATTGGGCACAGATTCCAGGAGTGCCAACCAGCGGAGATTCACAGAGTACAAGGAGTGCCAACCAGCGGAGATTCACAGATCCAGGAGTGCCTAACCAGCAGCGATTCACAGATTCCAGAGTGCCAACAGCGGAGATTCCAACCAGTTACAGGATGGAATCAGCGAGATTCTAGATTGCGGAGTGCCAACCAGCGGAGATTCACAGATTCCAGGAGTGAAACCAGTGGAGATTCCAGATTCCAGGAGTGCAACCAGCGAGATCACAGATCCAGGATGCAAACCAGCGGGATTCACAGATTCCAGGAGTGCGAAACCAGCGGAGATTCACAGATTCCAGGAGGTGCCTAACCAGGGAGATTCACAAGATTCCAGGATGCCAAACAGCGGAGATTCACAGATTCCAGGGAGTGCTAAACCAGCGGAGATTCACAGATTCCGAGGAGTACCAAACGCGGAGATTCAAGATTCCAGGAGTGCTAACCAGCGGAGATTCACAGATTACAGAGTGCAACAGCGGAGATTCACAGATTCACAGGAGAGATGCCAAAACAGCGGCAGATTCACAGATTCCAGGAGTGCTAAACAGCAGAGATTCACAGATTCCAGGAGTGCCCCAACCAGTGGGATCGCGGAGATTGCCAGGAGTGCTAACCAGCGGAAGACTCACGAGTCCAGGAGTGCCAACACAGCGGAGGATCTCACAGATTCCAGGAAGTGCCAAACCAGGAGATTCGCAGATTCCAGGGAAGTGCCAACCAGCGGAGATTCACAGATTTCCAGGAGTTGCCAACCGCGAGATTCACAGAGATCAGGAGTGCCAACCAGCGGGAGAGATTGACAGATTCCAGGATGGCTAACCAGCGGAAGGATTACAGATTCCAGGAGTGTCTAACAGCGGAGGATCACAGATTCCAGGAGTGCCAACAGCAACAGGAGTTCACGATTCCATGAGTGCCACCAGAGGAGATTCACAGATTCCAGGAGTGCGAACCAGCGATGAGATCACCAGGATTCCAGGAGTGTGTTTAACCAGCGGGGATTACAGAGCCAGGAGTGCCTAACCAGCGCGAGATTCACAAGATCCGGAGTGCAAACCAGCGGAGATTCACAGATTCCAGGAGTGCCAACCAGCGGAGATTCACAATTTCCAGGAGTGCCAACCAGCGGAGATTCACAGATTCCAGGAGTGCTAACCAGCGGAGATTCACAGATTCCAGGAGTGCCAACCAGCGGAGATTCACAGATTCCAGGAGTGACATCCAGCGGAGATTCACAGATTCCAGGAGTGCTAACCAGAGGCAGATTCGCAGATTGGGCCAGAGTGGAATCGATCCAGATTCCAGAGTTACGGATAGGATGACCCAACCAGCGGGATATTCACCGATCCAGGAGTGCTAACCAGCGAGATTTCTCAGAACCAGGAGTGCCAAACCAGCGGAGATTCAAAGATTCCAGAGGTACCACCAGCCGGAGATCACAGATTCCACGGAAGTTGCTAACCAGCGGGATTCACAGAATGCAGGAGGCCAACCAGCGGAGTATTCACAATTCCGGGTGCAACCGGAGTCCTATAGGAATGCCAACACAGCGGAGATTCACAGAGTATTCCAGTAGTGCACAGGTGGACTTACACAGCGAGATCGCAGAAGCTAACCAGCAGAGTGCATTCCAGCTAACACGTGGATTCACAGATTCCAGGAGTGTGCAACCACGATGAGATTCCAGAGTCTCCATGAGTCAAAGTGGAGTGCCACACCAGCAGGCTAAGATTCACAGAATTTCCGAGGCAAAACCAGGCGGAGATTCGACACAGATTCCAGGAGGCCACAATTCCAGGAGATTCACAGATTCCAGGAGTGCAAACAGCGGAGATTAAGATGCCAAGTTGCTAACCAGGGGAGTCACAGCCAGAGGCCGGAGATCACGCGGGAGATTACAATTCCCAGGAGTCTGCCAACCAGCGGAGATTCAACAGATTCCAGGATCAACACAGATCGGGATTCGCAGATGTGCCGGAGTTGCCAAATCCGCTGGAGGGGCTATTCACAGATTACAGGTCCGGAGTGCTACCCAGCGGAGATCACCGATTCAGGAGTGCTAAACCCGACGGAGATTTCACAAGATGTCCACGAGTGCTAACCATCGGAAAAGATTCCGGGATTACCATGCGAGGGCAACCAGCGAGATGTCATCAGATTCAGAGGGGTTGCAAATCTCAGCGATGCACGGGAGTAGGGTCACAGATTCAGGAGTGCACAGCAGCGGGGAGTTCAGGACAGAGGATTCACAGATTCCAGGAGGTGTGAATCCAGCGGAGGTATTCACAGATTCCAGGAGTGCTCCAACCAGCATGCGAGATTCACATATTCCATGAGTTTGCACCAGCGGAGATTCACGATCCAGGAGTGCGCAACCAGGCTGGGATTCGCAGATTCCAAGAGTGCCAACCAGCGGGAAGGTATTTCCCAGATGCCCGGAGTGCTAACGGGCAGCGTGGATTCTCACAGAGTTCCAGGAGTGCTCGACTCCAGCAGAGATTCGAGCATTCCAGGAGATGCTCAACCGCGAAGATTCACAGATTCCAGGAGTGACCACCGCGGAGATTCACAAGATCATGAGTTCTAACCACGACTGATGTCACCAGGATGCCAGAGGCTAACCATCGGATAAGTCACCAGTTCCAGGAGAGTGCCATCCATCGAGATTCACAGATTCCAGGAGTGCTACAACACGGCGAGATTCACAGAATTCCAGGAGTGCCAACCCGACGGAGATTCACAGATTCCAGGCAGATGCCAACAGCGGAGATTCACAGTTCCAGAGTGCCAAACCAGCGGAGATTCACGAATTCCAGCGGAGTGCTAACCAGCGAGATTCAACATATTTCCAGGAGTTGCTAACCAGCATGATCACAGATTCCAGAGTGCCAACCAGCGGAGATCCCGATTCCAGGAGTGCCAATCAGCGAAGAATTACAGAAGATGTCCACGGAGATTCCATTCCAGGATGTCTAACCAGCGGACGATTCACAGTCCAGGAGTGCTAACCAGCGAGATTGTCACAGATTCAGCGGAGTCCAACCGCTGGAGAGTCACAAGATTCCAGGAGAGTGACACGCGGAGAAGATTCATCAGATTTCCGGAGTTGCCAACCAGGCGGAGATTCACAGAATTCCAGGAGTGCCAACCATCGGAGATTCAACAGATGTCCAGGAGGATGCAACAGTCGAGCGAGAATTACAGATTCAGGTAGGTGCCAACAGATCGGAGATTCACAGAATTCCAGGAGTGCAAGAGCAGCGGAGATTGCACCAGATTCGCAGGAAGTGTCCAACCAGATGGAGATTCCCGAGATTCCAGGAGTGGAGCCAACACGGGAGATTCCAATCCGAGGGCCACCAGCTGGAGATTCGCCAGATGACATCCACGGGAGGCTTCCATATCCAGCACCGCGGATTGTCAGAGATTCAGGAGTGCTAACACGCGCAGAGATTTCGGGCACAATTCGCGGGAGTGCAACCAGCGGATTAGTCGATTCACGCGGAGATTCCAGCAGGATGCAATCCCAGCGGAGATTCAAGTATTCAGGAGTGACCACCAGCGGAGATTCACAGATTCCAAAGTGCTACAACGCAGAGAGTTCACGATCAGGATTCCAGGAGTGCAACCAGCGAGATTTTTTTCACAGGATGCCAGGAGTGCTAACCAGCGGAGATGCACAGATTCCACGAGTGCCAACAAGGCGGAGTGATTACGTGTATTCCAGGAGTGCCTAAACAGCGTAGTCACAGTTCCAGGAGTGCTAACAGCAGACGATTCACAGATCCAGGAGTGCCAACTGAGGAGATTCACCAGATGCCAGGATGCCAACCAGCGGAGAGATTCACAGATTCAGGAGTGCCAAACCAGCGAAGAGGGATTACATATCCAGGGAGTTCCAACCAGCGGGATTCACAGATTCCAGAGTGACAACAGCGGAGATTCACAGATTCCGGAGTGCCAACCAGCGGAGATCCCAGATTCCAGGAGTGTAACCAAGCGGAGATTCACAGATGCCAGGAAAGTGCCAACACGGAGAGAACAGATTCAGGAGTGCTAACCAGCGGAGATTCACAGTTCCAGGAAGTGCCAAACCAGCGGAGATCACAGATCCAGGAGGAGTGCTACCAGCGAGATTCAAAATTCAGGAGTGCCAACCAGGCGGAGATTCCCAGATTCTTGGAGTTGCGAACCAGCGGGAGATTCACAGATTAAAGGAGTGCTAACCTGGAGATACAGATTTCCAGGAGTGACATCCAGCGGAGATTCACAGATTCAGGAGTGTAACAGCAGAGATTCACAGAGTTCCAGGAGTGCCAACCAACGGCGATCACAGATTCCAGGAGGTCTAACGCAGCGGAGGGGAGATCTGCACGATTCGAGGAGTGCCAACCAGCGAAGATGTCACAGATTCCAGGAGTGCTCAAGCCAGCGAGAATTCAACAGATGTCCGCGTTGCTAATGCACGGAGATTCAACAGATCCCAGGAGTGCCAACCAGCGGAGAATTCAACAATTCCGAGGAGTGCATAACACAGCGGAGATTCACAGACTTCCAGGGGTGCTAACACAGTCGCGGGAGATTTTCACGTTCCAGGAGTTGCCACCAGCGGAGATTCACAGATTCCATGGAGTGCATTAACCAAGAGAGATTCCGATTCCAGGAGTGCAACAGCGAGAGTCACAGATTCCAGGAGTGCCAAAACCGCGGGAGATTCACACAGATTCCATGAGTGCTCAACCAGCGACGATTCCAGATTCCAGGGTGCCAACCAGTGGAGATTCAGCGAGATCCAGGAGTTGAATCCAGCGGAGATTCACAGATTCCAGGACGTGCTAACCACAGTAGTTTCAACAGTTCCAGGACGTGCCAACCAGCGGCCAGATCATCAACACAGTCATTCCAGGAGTTCTAATCCGCGGAGATTCCAGAGTTCCACAGGTGCAACCCACGGAGATTCCACAGATTCAGGGAGTGCTAACACCACGCGTAGATTCCACAAGATTCCAGCGAGTGTAACACTAGACAAGAGATTCACCAGATTCAGGAACAGTGCCAACCAGCGCGACAGATCACAGACCTTTCCAGGACCCAGAGCCACCTCCAGGGACGATTCACAGATACCACCGAGAACACCCCACAGAGTCGGAACCAGACGCAGTCTCACAGATTCCACGGAGTGCTAACCAGCGGAGACAGTACAAACCGATTCCAAGGAAGTCCGCACAACACCACCGGAGATTCACAGATTCCAGGGAGTGCCAACCAGGGAGGAGATTCGCAGATTCCAGGAGGCCAAACCAGCGGAGATTCCACACCCAGACCGTCAAGGAGTGCCAACCAGCGAGATTCACAGATTCCAGGAGGCCAAACAAGCGGGAGAAGATTCACCCACGAACCTCCAGGAGTGCCAACCAGCGAGATTCACAGCACTTCCAGGAGTGCTAACCACACGAGGAGCCACCTCTCACAGATTCCAGGAGTGCAACCACAGCCAGGACGATTCACAGCATCAACGGCCAGTGCCAAACCAGCGAGATTCACAGATTCAGGAGTGACCCCCCCCCCCCCCCATCAACAGCGGCACCGAACTATACCACAGATTAAGGACCCCGTGCTAACAGCAGACACAGATTCACAGATCAGGAGTGCTAGAACAGCACCGAGAGATTCACGCCTTCCGGGAACCCCGTGCACACTCCCCCTCAACCCCCACGAGGAAGACCAGCCACTCTACCCACAGATTCCAGGAAGTGACATCCACACGCGGAGATTCACAGAGCAAGGCCAGTGCAAACCAGCAGGAGATTCCACAGCTTCAGGAGGCTAACCAGCGGAGATTCAAGATCAGGAGTGCTAACCAGCGGAGATTCGCACGATTCCGGGAGTGCCAACCAACGAGAAGATTCACAGGATTCAGGAGTGACCAACCCAGCGGAGATTCAAAGATTCCAGGAGCTACACGGATTCCTCCCCCCCGACCAAACCCCCCAGCGAAACCGGAGATTCAACGATTCCAAGTGCCCCTGCGGAGTCACCCAGATTCCAGGAGTGCCAACCCAGCCGGAGATTCGCAGATTCCAGGAGTGCACCAACCGCGGAGATTCCCAGATTCCAGGAGTGCTAACCAGCGGAGATTCACAGATTCCAGGAGTGCCAACCAGCGGAGATTCACAGATTCCAGGAGTGCTAACCAGCGGAGATTCACAGATTCCAGGAGTGCCAACCAGCGGAGATTCACAGATTCCAGGAGTGACATCCAGCGGAGATTCACAGATTCCAGGAGTGCTAACCAGCAGAGATTCACAGATTCCAGGAGAAGGTGCCACCAGAGGGAGATTCACAGATTCCAGGAGTGGCTAACCAGCGGAGATTCACAGATTCCAGAGGAGTGCCAACCAGCGGAGATCACAGATTCCAGGAGTGCAAAACAGCGTAGATTCACAGATTCAGGAGTGCAACAGCAAGGGAGATTCACAGATTCCAGGAGTGCCAACCTGGGGAGTCACAGATTCCAGGAATGCCAACCAGCGGAGATTCACAGATTCCAGGAGTGCCAAACAGCGGAGATTCAACAGATTCCAGGAGTGCCAACCAGCGGAGATTCAACAGATTCCAGGAGTGCCAACCGGCGGAGCAGATTCACAGATTCCCAGGAGTGCCAACCAGCGGAGATTCCCAGATTATTCCAGGGAGTGCTAAACCAGCGGAGAGTCACAGATCCAGGGAGTTGCCAACCAGCGGAGATTCAACAGATTCCAGAGGAGTGCTAACAGCGGAGAAGAGATTCACAGATTCCAGGATGTTGCTAACAGCGGAGATTCCAGATTCCAGGAGTGCCCAACGGGGAGATTCAAGATTCCAGGAGTGACATCAGCGGAGATTCACAGATTCCAGGAGTGCCAACCAGCGGAGAGATTCACAGATTCCAGGAGTGTAAACCAGCGGAGATTCACAGATTCCAGGAGTGCTAACCAGCGGAGATTCACAGATTCCAGAGAGTGCCAACCAGCGGAGATTCACAGATTCCAGGAGTGCTACCAGCGTAGATTCACAGATTCCAAGGAGTGCAACAGCAGAGATTCACAGATTCCAGGAGTGCCAACTGCGGAGATTCACAGATTCCGAGAGTGCTAACCAGCGGAGATTCACAGATTCAGGAGTGCTAACCAGCGCAGATTCACAGATTCCAGGAGTGACAACCAGCGGAGATTCACAGATTTCCAGGAGAGAGTGCTAACCAGCGGAGATTCCGATTCCAGGAGTTGCAACACGAAGATTCAAGATTCCAGGAGTGCCAACCAGCGGAGATTCACAGATTCCAGGAGTGCTAACCACGGAGATTCACAGATTCCAGGAGTGCCAACAGCGGAGATTCACAGATTCCAGGAGGCCACCAGCGAGATCACAGATTCAGGAGTGCTAACCGAGAGCAGATCAATTCACAGATCCAGTGAGTGCAACCAGCGGAGGATTCACAGATTCAGGAGTGCTAACCAGGGAGATCAAGATTCCAGGAGTGCCAACCAGCGGAGATCACAGATTCGCCGAGGAGTGCAACCAGAGTAGATTCACAGATTCCAGGAGTGCAACCAGCAGAGATTCCACAGATTCCAGGGAGTGCCAACCAGCGGAGATTCACAGATTCAGGAGTGACATCCAGCGGAGATTCACAGATTCCAAGAGTGCTAACCAGCGCAGATTCACAGATTCCAGGAGTGCTAAACCAGCGGAGATTCACAGATGCCAGGAGTGCCAACCAACGGAGATTCACAGACTTCCAGGAGTGCCAACCAGGGAGATTCACAGATTCCAGGTAGTGCTAACAGCGGAGATCACAGATTCCAGGAGTGACAACCGCGGAGATTCACAGATTCCAGGAGTGCCAACCAGCGGAGATTCACAAGATCCAGGAGTGCAACCAAGCGGAGATTCCAGATTCCAGGAGTGCCAACCAGCGGAGATTCACAGATTCCAGGAGAGTGCAACCAGCGGAGGATTCACATGATTCCAGGAGTGCCAACCAGCAGGAGATTCACAGATTCCGGGAGTGCCAACCAGCGGAGATTCACAGATTCCGGAGGCGTCAAAACCGAGCGGAGATTCCCAGATTCCAGGAGTGCTAACCAGCGGGATTCACAGATTCCAGGAGTGCCAACAGCGGAGATTCACAGATTCCAGGAGTGCTAACAGCGGAGATTCACAGATTCCAGGAGTGCTAACAGCGGGAGATTCACAGATTCCAGGAGTGCCAACCAGCGGAGATTCACAGATTCCAGGAGTGAATTCAGGGGATCACAGATCCAGAGTGCCAACCAGCGGAGATCACAGATTTCCAGGGTGCTAACCAGCGGAGATCACAGATTCAGGAGTGCTAACCGCGGGAGATTCACAGATTCAGAGTGCCAACCAGCGGAGAGTTCACAGTATTCAGGAGTGCAACCAGCGTAGATTCAAGATCAGGAGTGATAACCAGCGGAGATTCACAGATTCCAGGAGTGCCAACCGCGGAGATTCACAGATTCCAGGAGTGCCATACCAGCGGAGATTCAACAGATTCCAGGAGTGCAACCAGCGAGATTCAGGATTCCAGAGTGCTAACCACGGAGAACAGATTCAGGAGTGCTACCAGGGAGATTCACAGAGTCCAGGAGTGCAACCAGCGGAGATTCACAGATTCCAGGAGTGCTCAACCGGAGGCGGAGATTCACGATTCCAGGAGTTGCTAACCGCGAGATTCACAGATTCCAGGAGTGCTAAACCAGCGGGAGAGATTCACAGATTCCAGAGGTGCCAACCAGCGGAGATTCACAGATTCAGGAGTGCTAACCAGCGGAGAGATCACAGATTCCAGGAGTGCTTAACCAAGCGGAGATTCACAGATTCCTGAGTGCTAACCAGCGGAGATTCACAGATTCCAGGAGTGCAAAACAAGCGGGAGAAGATCACAGATTCCGAGTGCCAACCAGCGGAAGATTCACAGATTCCAGGAGTGCTACCAGCGTAGATTCACAGATTCCAGGAGTGCTAACCAGCAGAGATTCACGAGTTCCAGGAGGTGCCAACCAGCGGAGATTCACAGATTCCAGGAGTGACATCCGCGGAGATTCACGAAGATTCCAGGGTGCTAACCAGCGAGATTCACAGATTCCAGGAGTGCCAACCAGCGGAGGATTCACAGATTCAGGAGTGCCAACAACGGAGATTCACAGATTCCAGGAGTGCCAACCAGCGGAGATTCACAGATTCCAGGAGTGCTAACCAGCGGAGATTCACAGATTCCAGGAGTGCCAACCAGCGGAGATTCACAGATTCCAGGAGTGCCAACCAGCGGAGATTCAGATTCCAGGAGTGCCAAACCAGCGGAGATTCACAGATTCCAGGAGTGCCAACCAGCGGAGATTCACAGATTCCAGGAGTGGCCAAACCAGCGGAGATTCACAGATTCCAGGAGTGACCAACCAGACGGAGATTCACAGATTCCAGGAGTGCTAAACAGCGGAGATTCACAGATTCCAGGAGTGCCAAAATAGCGGAGATTCACAGATTCCAGGAGTGCTAACCAGCGGAGATTCACAGATTGCAGGAGTAGTGACAACCAGCGGAGATTCACAGATTCCAGGGTGACATCCAGGAGAAGTCACAGTTCCAGGAGTGCTAACCAGCGAGATTCACAGATTCAGGAGTGCCAACCAGCGGAGATTCACAGATCAAGGAGTGCTACCAGCGGAGATTCACAGATTCCAGAGAGTGCCACCGCGGAGATTCACAGATTCAGGAGTGCTAACCAGCGTAGATTCACAGATCCAGGAGTGCTAACCGCGAGAGTCACAGATTCCAGAGTGCAACGCGGAGATTCACAGATTCAGGAGTGCAACCAGCGGAGATTCACAGATTCCAGGAGTGCTAACCAGCGAGATTCACAGATTCCAGGAGTGCTAACCAGCGGAGATTCACAGATTCCAGGAGTGCTAACCAGCGGAGAGAGGAGATTCACAGATCCAGGAGTGCCAACCAGCGAGATTCACAGATTCCAGGAGTGACAACCAGCGGAGATTCACAGATTCCAGGAGTGCTAACCAGGCGGAGATTCACAGATTCAGGAGTGCCAACCAGCGGAGATTCACAGATTCAGGAGTGCAACCACGGAGATCACAGATTCCAGGAGTGCTAACCAGCGGAGAATGCACAGATTCCAGGAGTGCCAACCAGCGGAGATTCACAGATTCCAGGAGTGCTAACCAGCGGAGATTTCACAGATTCCAGGAGTGCTAACCAGCGAGATTCACAGATTCCCAGGAGTGCCAACCAGCGGAGATTCACAGATTCCAGGAGTGACATCCGCGGAGATTCTTAGATTCCAGGAGTGCTAACCGCGCGCAATTCACAGATTCAGTGTGAACAGCGGAGTTCACAGTTCCAGGAGTGCCAACCAGCGGAGATTCACAGATTCCAGGAGTGCCAACAAAAGCGGAGATCACAGATTCCATGAGTGCTAACCAGCGGAGATTCACAGATTCCAGGAGTGCTAACCAGCGGGAGATTCACAGATTCCAGGAGTGCCAACCAGCGAGAGATTCACAGATTCCAGGAGTGCTAACCAGCGGAGATTCACAGATCCGGAGCGTACCAACCAGCGGAGATTCACAGATTCCAGGAGTGCTAACCAGCGGAGATTCACAGATTCCAGGAGTGCCAACCAGCGGAGATTCACAGATTCCAGGAGTGCCAAACCAGTGAGATTCGCAGATTCCAGGAGTGCTAACCAGCGGAGATTCAAGATTCAGAGAGAGTGCCAACCAGTGGAGATTCGCAGCTTCACAGAGAGTGCAACCAGCGGAGACTACAGATTCCAGGAGTGCCAACCAGCGGAGACTCAAGATTCCAGGAGTGCCAACCAGTGGAGATTCGCAGATTCCAGGGAGTGCCAACCAGCGGAGATTCACAGATTCCAGAGTGCCAACCAGCGGAGATTCACAGATTCAGGAAGTGCAACCAGCGGAGCAAGATCACAGATTCCAGGAGTGCGAACCAGCGGAGATTCACAGATTCCAGGAGTGCAACCAGCGGAGATTCACAGATTCCAGGAGGGCAACCACGGAGTTCACAGATTCCAGGAGTGCTAACCAGCGGAGATTCACAGATTCCAGGAGTGCTAACCAGCGGAGATTCACAGATTCCAGGAGTGCTAACCAGCGGAGATTCACAGATTCAGGAGTGCCAACCAGCGGATCCGATTCCGGAGGCACCAGCGGAGATTCAAACAGGAGTGCCAACCAGCGGAGATTCACAGATTCCAGGAGTGCTAACCAGCGGAGATTCACAGATTCCAGGAGTGCCAACCAGCGGAGATTCACAGATTCCAGGAGTGCCAACCAGCGGAGATTCACAGATTCCAGGAGTGCCAACCAGCGGAGATTCACAGATTCCAGGAGTGACAACCAGCGGAGATTCACAGATTCCAGGAGTGCCAACCAGCGGAGATTCAAAGATTCCAGGAGTGCTAACCAGCGGAGATTCACAGATTCCAGGAGTGCAACCAGCGGAGGTTCACAGATTCCAGGAGTGCAACCAGCAGAGATTCACAGATCCAGGAGTGCCAACCACGGGGATTCAAGTTCCAGGAGTGCCAAACAGCGGAGATTCACAGATTCCAGGAGTGCTAACAGCGGGAGATTCACAGATTCAGGAGTGCTAACCAGCGGAGATTCACAGATTCCAGGAGTGCCAACAGCGGAGATTCCCAGATTCCAGGCAGTGCTTAACCAGGGAGATTCACAAGATTCCAGGAGTGCCAACTAGCGGAGATCACACAGATATCAGGAGTGCTAACCAGTCGGAGATCACAGATGGCGGAGTACCAACCAGCGGAGATTTCACAGATTCCAGGAGAGTGACATCCAGCGGAGATTCACAGATTCCAGGAGTGAAACCAGCAGAGATTCACAGATCCAGGAGTGCCAACAGCGGAGATTCCCCAGATCCAGGAGTGCTAACCAGCGAGATTCACAGATTCACAAGAGTGCAACCAGCGGGGAGATTCACAGATTCCAGGAGTTGCTAACCAGCGTGATTCACAGATTCCAGGAGTGCTAACAGCAGAGATTCACAGATGTCCCATCGGCGAGTGTCCAGCAAGTGCTTCATTTTTTGACGGCAGATTCAAGATTCAGGAGTGCTCAAACCAGCGCAGATTCCACAAGATTCACAGGAGTGCTAACCAGCGAGATTCACACGATTCCAGGAGTGCAACCAGCGGCAGATTCAAAGATCCAGGAGTGCCAACCGAGCGGAGATTCACAGATTCAGGAAGTTGCAACCAGCGGAGACAAGAGCGATTCACAGATTCAGGACAGTGCTAACCAGCGGAGATTTCACAGATCCAGGAGTGCTAACAGCGGAAAAATGCGGATTACACGAGTCACAGATTCCAGGAGTGCCCAACAGCGGAGATTCACAGATGTCCAAGGAGTGCGAACCAGCGGAGAATATGCTCACAGATCCAGGAGTGCCAAACCAGCAGCGATCACAGATTCCAGGAGTGCCAACCAAGCGGAGATTCCCAATCCAGTGTAACCAGCAGAGTGATCCAGCCGGAGGACTAGATTGCCGGAGTGCTAAACAGCGGAGATTCACGATGCCAGGAGTGACACCAGGAGATTCTCAGATTCCAAGGAGTGCAACCAGCGAGATCACCAGATTCCAGGAGAGTTGCATAACCAGCGGAGATTCAAGATTCCAGGTAGAGTGCAAACCAGCGGAGATTCACAGATGGTGCACCAGGAGTCCAGCATGAGTGCTAACCAGCGGAGATTCACAGAGATCCAGGATGCTCACAAAAAACAGCGGAGATTACAGATTCCAGGGGATGCCTAAACCCAGCGGAGATTCACAGATTCCAGGATGGCTACCAAGCGGAGATTCAAGATCCAGGAGTCGCAACCAGCGGAGATTCACAGATTCAGGAGGGCAACAGCTGCTCTTCCAGGAGTGCCACCAGCGAGATTCACAGATCAGGAAGATGCCAACAGGGAGATTCGCAGATCCCAGGGAAAGTGTCTACACAGCGGAGATTCACAGATTCCAGGAGTGCCCAACCAGTGGCGATTCGCAAGATCCAGGAGTGCTAACAGCGGAAGACTCACAGATTCCAGGGAGTGCCAACACAGCGGAGACTCACAGATTCCAGGAAGTGCCAAACAGTGGAGATTCGCAGATTCCAGGAGGCCACAGCGAGATTCAAGTCCAGGATGCAACCGCGGAGATTCACAGATTACATGCCACGGAGATTCAAGATCGATGCTAACCTGCGAGATTCACATCAGGAGGATAACCAGCGAGATACGATCAGGCACATACCAGCGGAGATTACAAGATTCCAGGATGTGCTAACCAGCGGAGATTCACAGATTCCAGGAGTGCTAACCAGCGGAGATACAGATTCCAGGAGGTACACAAGCGCACAGGAGTTCAGGGAAGAACAGATTCCAACAGGAGTGCTAACACGGGAGATTCACAGATTCCAGGAGTGCCGAACCAGCGGGATCAAGTCCAGATCAACCAGCGGAGATTCACAGGAGGTGTAACCAGCCGGGATTCCAGAGTCCAGGAGTGCCTAACCGCGCGAGATTCACGACAAGGAGTGAACCAGCGGAGATTCGTTCAGAGTGCACCAGCGGCGAAGATTCCAGGGATAACAACGAGATTCACAGAGGTGCCAACCAGCGGAGAAAGATTCACAGATTCCAGGAGTGCTAACCAGCGGAAGGATTAACAGATTTCCAGGAGTGCTAACCAGCGGAGGATTCACAGATTCCAGGAGTGCCAAACAGCAGGGAGACTTCAACAGATTCATGAGTGCCACCAGACGGAGATTCACAGATTCCAGGAGTGCCAACCAGCGGAGATTCACAGATTCCAGGAGTGCTAACCAGCGGAGATTCACAGATTCCAGGAGTGCTAACCAGCGGAGATTCACAGATTCCAGGAGTGCTAACCAGCGGAGGTTCACAGATTCCAGGAGTGCCAACCAGCAGAGATTCACAGATTCCAGGAGTGCCAACCAGAGGAGATTCACAGATTCCAGGAGTGCTAACCAGCGGAGATTCATAGGGCGTGAGTTTCAGGGATGATTTTACGGTAAAGTGTTGTCAGGGTGTGTTTTGGTAGAAGGGGACCAGACTTGCTGGTTACCCTGAAACATGTACCTAGGAATCCTACCAGATTCCTGGAGACATGAAGACACAGACCACCGGACAAACTCCTCCCTAGGAAGCAGTTAGGCGGCTCAACGCCAGGTCTCCCTGCTTCAGCACAGACCAGAACAGTAAGACGGGGCAGGGGGATAAATCACAATCAAAGGTCCCCCGGTATATGCCCAAACCCCCAGAATCCAGTATATGGGTTCAGAGTCTCTCCCACCATGTATAAGATGACGAGAGTGAAATGTTTCTAAGTCCAGCGCTTAGAGAATAAAAAGAGGGTTTTTGCTAACTTCTGTTAGGAAGTTCGCATAGTTCAGATAGAAACATATAAAACGACCATAACTCAATTTGTATAACTTTTCATAAAAAGTGATGAATGAAAGTGCCCTATATTGATGTATTAAACCTGATAGGAATAATTAGGGTTTCATTCAGTACACCGGAGACAGGGAAACACTAATTTTATTATAGCACTCCACTTAGTATGCGTGCAGTGCCTCACTGTAAATGAGCTGAGGAATTTACAGCTCCGGACTTCTAAGGCAACCTGCTCGCTTAATGCCACAATGTCTCTTACAGTCCAGAGTTGAAAGTCTCAGAGTTTCTGAGGTGTGGCGTTGGGAGGGAATACTCAAGTACCCCCATTCTAGTGTAAAGTCCGGACCATTTGGAAAATGGTTGCCCAGCCCAGACTTACTGTCGTCAGGTAGAGGGGTTGGGTCACATATACTATGTGGCAAAGGTTCTAGGTGGCGCATGGCCTTAGCAGAATAGGAAGCCACCCCTGCCAGGTTTCTGAAGTATTGGCAACTCCGGGATAGGTGGGAAAAGATATTCCCAAGGAGTGATCGGCTGCACATGTTAGATATACTGTAGGGTTCTGAACCCCATTGATGCAGCCACCAGTATTAGAACACTTACCTAGGAAATTCTGGGAGGTTCTGGGGCAGTCTCACAGTAAATGCCTCAACATTGCCTCAACATTTCTGTGAGATTCTTAATGGCCCATCGGATTAACACAGCGGGGGGTCCCTGCAGTCCCAAACTGAATTGGACTGCAGGGACACCCCGCTTGTTAAGTCAGATGGCTGGGCCATTAAGAATCTCACAAAAATGTTGAGGCAATGTTGCAGCAATGTTGTGGCAGTGTTGTGGCATTTACTGCGAGACTGCCCCAGAATTTCCCAGGCACGAGTTCTAATACACGTGGCTGCATCTAAATAAGAATTCATGAGGCCCATTGAGAATCAGATTCACCTAAAATGCATACGATTCATAAAGCTTCATAAATTTCATCAATATTCCAAGTGCCAATACAGCAGCGGCAGATTTGAGAACGGACCAAGGCTTTCGCGAGTAATTCCCGCTCCTGGGGAATTACTCCTACAGACTTTATTTTACAAGATTTCATTCTGGAAAGAAATTTGTTTGCCTCCGTCCCAGTAAGTGTATCATTTTTATTTCAAACTTTTTTCAATAGCATGTCCATACATACATAGAACGTCAAGATCCTTTTTATACATGTAACAATAAATTGTATCTTCAAACTGTGGACTTATAAAGCTCTTTCTTGCTGGTAAAGGGAGCGCTGAGGATCCTCGTTAGTATATGTGGAAAGACGAAGAACAAAATATTGTGTCGCCAATAAATAATTGACCCTGTCTAATAAGGCAATATATCTCACTCACAAAGCTAATGAAAATACGAGCAGAACAGAGACTCTTCTCTCTCTGAAGGGAGCTCTTTCTGTTATCTCTACCTCTAATCTCTGGACACAGCTTGGTAAGCCCTGGTTATGCTCTGGATAACTTCTCTGTGATATTGGTTCTTTAACGTGTAGTCATCAAGGAAAGAATCAGGGGTCCGCCGCTCATGGGGTCTCTGGCCCTGAGAGGTTCCATCCCTGGAGTCCAATCTCCTCCATTGCTTCTCTGGGTCCCTTACTTAAGGCCAGCCCTACAAGACTCAGGCTACTGTGACTGGGGATGTAACTGGGGCATAGGGGAGTAACACAGGCCTAATCCTAGGCAGTCTTACTGAATCCCAGGACAGTCCTAGCACACAGGTGTGTTTTTGCGAACACCCCAGGGGAAACGCAGGGTTGTTAACTATCGGGGTCAGCAAGGAAGGGTTCGCAGACATTGAGTACTTCTTTCTGCTTTCAGACCAAATTTCCCATGTGTACCTCATCGACCCCAGTTCAAATCTTCCCATTTGTCCTTCTCTCTCTGGGCCGGACCACAGGAACACCGGTAGAGAGGAAGGCCTCCGTATGATGGCTCAATCACTATTCCACATTACCACTTGTTTTAAGTGGGCTGCTTTGTAATATTTGATGATTCTTGGGACCCCCATACCCCCACCCTCTCTCAGGGCAAGCACTACCGATCTTGCCACTCTCGGTCTTTTGTCTTTCCATATAAACTGAAAGATTCTATTCTGAATGTTTTTCAGCATATAGAGAGGTACTTTTATCGGAAGCGTCTGGAAAAAATATAGGAGTCGTGATAATATGTTCATTTTTACAGACGCTATCCTGCCAAACCAGGATATCTGAAAACTATTCCAGGTCTGGAGATCTTTTTTGATTTTTCCAAATAAGGCTGGGAAATTGCATTGGTAAACTTTTTGGTATGAATTTGCTATGTGAATTCCTAGGTATTTGATATGTGTCTGACTGCATTTATAGCTAAAATTCTTTTGTAGAAGTTTGATTTCCGGGGCTGAGAGGGTTACATTTAGTGCTTTTATAGCCTGACATTTGGCATAGAAGTTCGAAAATTCCTTGGCTATTTCTTTTTCGTCATACAGTATGCTATTATTCCTGTTTTGGTCCGAATTGCTGGGATTTGAGATTTAACTCTCAGACCTCTTAGTTTGTTAGCTAACAACCTGTCCGCTTTGTTACCCTTATCATAATAACGCTGGTTTGTCCATCTTAGAGCTCTCTCTACTTTATCGAGTTGAATCTTTTTAAGATCCACTCTTGTTTTATCTAATAGTTTAAATAATTTTTTTGAAGAATTCTTTTTGTGTTGTTGTTCTAATTTGGCTAATTTATCCGATATTTCTTTGTATTGTTTTTGTTAACCTCTTTTCTTATATGCCGCCATAGATATCAGATCTCCTCTGATGGATGCTTTGTGAGCCTCTCACAACACTGAGGGGGAGGACACTGAGCCTTTGTTTAGCAAAAAGTACTCAGCAAGTTTTTGTTTTATTGATCCCTCTGTGTCAGCCGAATTTAGTAGAGAGTAGTTTAATTGCCATGCATATCTGTTGATTTAATTGTAGGGAAGAGAACACTCTAATTCAATAGGTGTATGGTCAGACCAGTAAATTGTGCCTATACTTGACTGGGCGGTTGCCTGTAGAATATCTTTGGTACCCAGAAAATAATCAATCCTCGAGTAAGACTGATGGGGAGCTGAGAAAAATGTATAGTCCCTCTGACCTTGGTGCTGAGCTCTCCAGATATCAATGAGTGAGAAGTTCTTTAATATATCTTTGAATATTTTACCGTTCACCTGAGTTGCTTTCGAGTGGCTAACTCCCGGAGTTGTGGTTTTATCTAAGTCAGGGGAATTTATTCTTCCTCTAAGGATTCCAGAACATTTTTTATGAATTCTGCTTGTTTTTCGTTGGGGGCATATACCGTAAGTAAAGTTATCGAGACCCCTGAAAGGGATCCTCTAAGAATTAAAAATCTGCCTCCGGGGTCTGTTGTGGTTTTACTGACTATAAACGGGATATTGTTTTTAATTAAGATGGCCACTCCTCTTTTTTTCTCAGAGAAGGATGTGAAATATGCCTGGGGGTACACCTGTCTAAATGTATTTGGGGGAGTATTTGTGTTGAAATGGGTTTCCTGTAAGAACATGATATCTCCCTTAGTTTTTTTCAGTTCCTCGAGCGCTAGTCTCCTTTTCCTATTTGAATTTAGACCTTTTACGTTCATTGATACTATTTTATTGAAGTTTTACTTGCCATATTTTCGTTTTCATAAGTAGGAAGCTTGGACTGACCACTTTCCCAAGGTGGTTGCCTTTTATTAATGGATTAATCTGTATATTTCTTGTTTTTTTAGTTTTAAACTCCAGAATGCGCATCTTAAGGGCCTCTCGGTGTCTGACAAGACAAGCAAATGGGGGGAAGGATGTGGCAGAGGTGGGTAAAAGAGATAGGTGTGAAAAAGAGTGGGTTACTAATAAACCCAGCATTTGGGTCTATGGTCCCTATTTTTGACCAGTAATTTGGGCTTATTGACCTGGGGAGACTTCCCTGCGTACCTTGCATGGCTTTTGCACTGAGAATCCTTTTGCCGTCTTCTGAACATACTTAACAAATAAACCTACATATTTAGCAAACAAACCTATTTCTTAATAATTTGCTAATATAACATTTTCTAGTATAAGATCCAAAATAGAAACCCATTTTCCATTGACTGGAATCTATGCCGGCTCTACTTTATATATTTACTTATAATTTTTACTCCGGATCTAGGAATCCCAACATCCCCTTTATCCAAGATGAGACTCTGATCACTGGGATATGCAGGGGGGGGAGGGGGGGGGTAGTGGAATAAGGGTGAAAAAAAGGTGGGGTCGGGGGGAATCCAACCTAAGAGGGAACAGGAACGGAAAGAGGATGCTATCAGAGGTGAGAGCAGAAACACAGAATGGGGGAGTAGGGGGAGTGAGAGGACAGTACCAGGTAGCTAAAATAGAAAGATAGCGAGGAGCTTATGTGGTGGTGAAAGGGTTAACCAGGCCAATAATAAAGATATTATGCCCGGCTGGTTAACCCTTAAACTTGTTGGGACTGAAGGGGTTAAATTGTATGGTCACCATAATGACATGTTTTCCCCTACACTATCTTTATTGTCCCTGTTTTGCAGCCAAAGAAGTTAGCTGCAGTAGTATGAATAAATGGCAAATGTGCAAATTGTATTCGCGACAAAAGGGGGAAAGCACTATTCAGTCTAGTGCTGAGCCAAGCGCTAATTGCATAAGTGTGCCTGCGAGTAAGTGGCTGCATTGAAGATGGGTATCATTTTCTATACCACAGACGTCTAAACTGCAAAGTCAATTGAATAAGTGGTCTGCGGTCTAGCTGAAGTACCTGAGATCTACAATGTATCCAGCTGTTTTGTTATCCACTTAATGTGAATTTTTGAAGTGCGTCTGCGGTTACAGATCAAAGCCAGCACAGATACATTGTATGCCGGCTTGTAACCCAGAACGATAATAGGTCAAACCGCAACCCACATCACAGAGCCCCTTCAATTAAGTGGTTAACTTGCGCTAGGAAAGAGCTAGCTCTAATTTTTGGAGTGCAGCTAGGTAAAAATGTACCATGAACATACATATTGGTGTTATATTTGTTGCACACACAAAACCTACATATAAAAATAAACTCTATTCCAATGGTGTTTTAAATGTACAGGCTGGGACCCTTTCCTGCCAGCCCGGCAATGAATCCATTAACAAGCCCATATGTTATGGATGTATGAGCTGAGGGATTTATCATGTCCGTACTTCAAAGGGCACCCTGCATACCTGTAAACACTGGGTGATCTGCAATGTGTGTCCTCCCTGGTTAATTTGAGAACAGAGCCCTATACTTCTCTAGCATAGCCCTGGCCTCTGCTCTCGGCAGACACTCAGCTGAGACCCTACCTCAACCTGCTCTATTGTACCTCCCTGCCTAGCCTCCCTCAGGAGATAAGGCTGAGCATTGCTCGCCGGATCCCCCATCGGTGGGCTACAAATGGCAAGCACTGATGCCACACTCGGTGCTATGTTCTCCTTGAGAATATTTATGTGATAGGTCTTATTCCTTCCTGTCTCAGCATCTGCCTTTGCCAACCCCATGAGTATTTCAAGCCGGTCTCTGAGATCTATCACATACTGAAGCACAGAAGCATCAGTATTGGTAGTCTCCCCTTCCCATCCTTCACGGAATAGGTCCAGAGGTCCCGTACCCTGCGATCATATAGCAGCTCAGAGGGAGGGAAGCCTGTATATTCATGCGGTACCGCTCGGTATGCAAACAGAATACCCTGCAAAGTCCGCTTGGCTTTCCCAGATAACAGTGGTCGCAGTCTGACCACCCAGTCCCTCCTTGGAATTCGGAACCGGGAGCACTGCATCTCGAAGTCACTAAAGAATGCGTCGAGGGTTTCTGTGCCATCCACGAACTTGCTAAAGCGTGATGATCCGCCCAGGGAAGCTCCTGTTCCCCGTTTACAAGGTGAGAGTGGTGAGTCTTCTGAATACTGCTGTCAGGAGCTGGACTCGCTCCGCAGTGCTATCCCCACCACTTCCCATGTAACGAGAAGTGCAATGAGCCCCGGGACAGCCCACTCGGCAGCCGCAGTTGCTACTTCATCCGCACTCCCTGGTGCCATGCCACCCACAGCCAGGGGGTCACTAGCATCCTTCTCATGTCCTTGTAGCCCCGGAGCTGGAGGGACCTCCTGCTCTCCGGGCTTAATAGCACTCTCCGCCACAGCATGCGGTCTTCATGATGCTCCAAATCCTCCTCCAGTTGTACCTTTGACTGCCCATCTGTCGGAAACCATACCCTGCACATCTCTCCACAACCTTCTCTCTGGTCTATGATCTGAACCTTTCTGACCGATTACTCATGGTGCTATCGGGGTGTGGGTAAAGGGACAGTGAAGTATCTCGTGCTCTTTAGAAGTGTGTGTAGGTTGCTACTTGTCTGAGCAGCTCGCAAGCTTTGAGGTCCCCACTATACAACAGAATCCCGCAGGAGACTATAGTATAGGTTCAATCAGTATCCCACACCCTGCCACCAGTTAATATAAGTCTGTCACGGAGGACACAAACTTATCAACACATTTTATATTTCTGGGTACTCGATTGAACACAAGGAGCAATATAAATTGTGATTTATTTCCTTGCTAGACAAATACACAATACACTTAAAACAATACTTACTGGGATGGTGAAATGAAATAAATTGTCCTTTGCGAGAAAGAGCAAGAAACGCAGTCTCTTTTTAAAGGTCCTGTGGCCAGATCGCAAGTTGCCAATCTAATAACTTGGCCAAAGTATTTCGTAAAAGTTCATAGGAATTCTTTCGGGAGTCCTCAGGGCTAACGAATTCCATAGTTTGGGGTAAATTATTGGTTTCTATGGTATTAACCCCTTGTGTACTGGTACTGCTACTGCTGTGCTTGAACGAAGTCCTGCGTGAAGCGTAGTTATATTATGAATTGTATCTTGATCACATCTGGAACACCCTGGGGAATAGTCCAGCTGGCACATTTATAGGCTGCTGCAGGCTATCCCTAACATGTGCACCCAATCCCCTCCGTGTGAACATTTCATCCACCAATGGCCACGTTGCCCGCACTTTGCAAAACCGAGCAAAAAGTCTTCACGGTTTTCAAAGCACATGCGTCGGCGTGACACCCATGCAACTTAGCATACCTGGGGTACACCCTTTTCTTGGCGCCCCTTAGTCTGGGGATGGCCCAAAGGTGTCAATGGCTCGGGATCTGCTACTTATCAGGATTCCGGCCATGTTTACATTATGGTGCTCTAGTCTTTTCATTCCTTCACTTCAGTAAACTGAGGGTCGCTGGCTCAGAGAGACCTCTTTGAAGTACAGGAAAGAAAATATCCCCAGCTCATTCACCCCCAGCATATTTACATATCAGAGGATTTTTCCCGGGTTTACAGAAAAAACTGTTCCTGCCTGCACATTTTAAATTCACTGTTTTATACACTTTATTAAAACTTCATGTTCCCGGTGTACCACGACTGAAATTTATATATGTATACAGTATTTGGGTTTTATTTACTTGTACTTGCACACCAAAAATCAGGGTGCTGGGTGCATCCGTTTGCGAGTTAGCCTGCTTCATTGAACTGGCTTTCTTGTGGGAACTCAAGTTCCCTGAGTTCCCACATCAATTGACCTATTTCTCATGTCAATTGCTAACGAGGTACGGATACATTTTATTGGTAAAACTCCTTGAATTCTAACCACCAGCCAATTATTCAATTGCTATGTGGTTACAGAGTCAAGAGCTTGAAATGGATACCCATCTAGTACAGCAAACCTCCCATGCACAGGGCTGGCTGTGTGCTCACCACTCCATCTTGTGTCGCAGTAGAATATAGCAGGCATTACATTCACTTCCATTACAGCAGACAAAGAACAGCCTGCAAATGGGGGTTAAGAAGGCTGGGACAGGGCAAAGGCAGAAGTGCAGTGCAAATACTTTTAACCCCTTCATTCCCAATGTGAGTTGGAGTTAATCAGCTGGGTATAATACCTTTATTTAAGCCTGATTACCCCTGTTCTTGCTAAACCCTGGTCTCCCGTGACACTGTACAACGCCTGTTCAAACACCTCGGCATTCCTGATGATTCCAAGTCTGGGACCTAGAGGAGACTTAAAGGCACCAAGCCTGGTGGCCATCTGGGCTATCAGATCCATGGACTTCAAAATAAAAAATGTAATTCACAGATTATATGTATATACACTTATTAAATGTGAACCTTTAATTAAATATATTTCTACACTGTGTTGTGTGTTAAAGGTGTCTAAACCCCCTGTTTTTGGTGCCAAGGATAGAATAAGAATATGTAACCTCTTACTCTTACCAGCCTTATCCCTGCCACACTGTAAAAACCTGACTTTATCTTTACACACAAAAAAACCTTGCAGCTTTATCATATAGCTGGAGCAGCCCCAGAACCCCTATACCAGGTTCAGGGTGACATGGGCATGAACTGGGCATCATACCTTATGCTAGGGAACCCGTGTATGTTGCCGGAGTATCTTAATCTCTTATGCCCCTTTTTACCTTTCCCGTTTGTGCTGAAGCAGGGAACCCTGGCGGTGAGTTGCAAGAACGTTTCCAGGGTAGCATTGTGACCAGAGCACTGTGCTTCGATGTGCCCGAGAAGCTCACCTGATTCTCGGGTACATTTTTGGGGTATCCCGTAACTTGGGGACCCTGCTAAATAGACACAATCTGACAAGACTTTCTCTACAAAACCCACCCTGATAATCAGAGCCCAGCAACCTCCTGATCCCAGCACCCCTGGAAAGGTAACAACACAACAAATCTCTAGTGTCCCATATTTTACATTTACACCTGGTTATACACATGCAGACCCTTGATCCAAGAGCTTACACTCTAGGATGCTAAAACATCGACAGGGATAGCCATACGGACTTGACATTTATTATTGAGTCCAGTAACCCCCTCACCATAACACCAGGATCACAGCTGTCACTGCACACTGACCTGCTGACCTGTTGTGTTAGAGATCTCTCCTTCTGCACACCGTACACACACATATCAGCAGGCAGGCTGTCCCTCACGGGGAGCTTTCCTGTACCCAGGGTCACAGCTCTCACTGCACACTGACCTGTTGTGTTAGAGATCTCTCCTTCTGCACACCGTACACACACATAGCAGCAGGCAGGCTGTCCCTCACGGGGAGCTTTCCTGTACCCAGGGTCACAGCTGTCACTGCACACTGACCTGTTGTGTTAGAGATCTCTCCTTCTGCACACCGTACACACACATAGCAGCAGGCAGGCTGTCCATAAAGGGGAGCTTTCCTGTACCCAGGGTCACAGCTGTCACTGCACACTGACCTATTGTGTTAGAGATCTCTCCTTCTGCGCACCGTACACACACATAGCAGCAGGCAGGCTGTCCCTCACGGGGAGCTTTCCTGTACCCAGGGTCACAGCTGTCACTGCACACTGAGCGAGGAGCGAGGCTGGAATTATTCTAAGAAAAAAAAACACACAGCTTTATTATTCATTTTTGGGAAAGTTACATAGTTACATTGTTACATAGTTACATAGTAGATGAGTTTGAAAAAAGACTTAGGTCCATCAAGTTCAACCTATGCTAGATTTAGACAACAGATTCTTTATCCTATATCTGTACTTACTTATTGATCCAGAGGAAGGCAAACAAAAAACCCCGTTAAGGGGGAAAAAAATTCCTTCCTGACTCCAAGAATTGGAATCAGATTAATCCCTGGATCAACATCCTTCCCATGTTTATTTGGTATATCCCTGTGGGGGTTAAGAAGGCTGGGACAGGGCAATCATAGCAGTGCCGTGTAAATTGTTTAACCACTTCATTCCCAATGCGAGTTGGGGTTTATCAGCCGGATATAATACCTTTATTTAGGCCCGAATAACCCCTGTTCTCGTTACAGTGGCTCCTCCTTCCCAGGTTTTAAGCCCGCCCCTCCCCACTTCCCAAGTGAATAGGTCCTTTCATTCTCCTGGATTTAGATCCAATGGTGATAGAGGCAAATGAGAATTGTAATCCTACTAAATATATTAGTATTTTATCTGGTAGTGTTAGGACTTGTGAACGGGTGTCTGCCTTGTCGTGGCTCGCAAGCTTACAATGCTTTGGCCAAAGGCTTAAACTAAAATTTACTCTTTTTCAAGAGAATATAAGTATTTTACTGTGTGTTTTTGTCATATTGGATGTAGCATTGGGCTTCTCTGTCGTCTGTTCTATACCAGGAATGGAGGAAATTATATAATTGAACCTGGAAAAAATAATTCCCAGCCTGACGAGAACTGAGATGACGGGCACCTTCGGTATACACAATACACACAATTCACAATACATTTTTATGGTCCGTAAGAATAGAAATAGGATTTTCAGTACCCTCCACAAGATGTCTCCACTCTTGCAGAGCATGTTTGATGGCCAAAAGTTCCCTGTTGCCAACATCGTAGTTCTGTTCTGCGGGGGAAAATTAGTCAGAGAAGAACCCGCAAGGGTGTAACTTATCCTGAGGGGACAGTCTCTGTGAGAGTACAGCTCCAGCTCCAATATCCGAGGCATCTACTTCAAAGAAAAAGGGTCCGGATGGCATTGGATAGGAGCAGAGGCATTCTTAAGGGTTTCGAAAGCCTGGCATGCGTCAGGAAACCAAGAGGAAGTGTCCGCATCCTTCTTTGTCAAGGCGGTGATAGGAGCCACCGTGGCAGCAAAATTACGGATACATTTACGATAATAATTGGCGAAGCCAAGAAATCGCTGAATAGCCTTAAGAGAAGCGGGATGAGGCCAATCTACAACTGTCTTAAGTTTGTCAGGATTCATAGAAAAAACATTATCAGATATGATATATCCCAAGAAGGAAGTGGATGTTTGATGAAAAAGAAATTTCTCCATTTTGGCATAGAGATGATTCTCACGTAGACGAGAGAGAACTAACTTGGTGTGCTGGATATGCTCAGATATAGATTTAGAAATAATAAGTATATCGTCTAGGTAGATGTCCAGGTCTTACCAACACATTAATACCGGGATACTGGATTGAGCACATCAGATGGGCAAAATAAATTGTAATTTATTTCCTTTTAAGACAAACACACAATATTGTATGTATGTATGTATGTCTTTATTTGTATAGCGCCATAAAATGTACATAGCGCTTCACAGTAGTAATACATGTCATATAAATAGCAAATATAAATAACACATCATGGGAATAAGTGCTTCAGACATACTGTAAAAGTAACATTAAGGAAGGAGTCCCTGCTCCGAGGAGCTTACAATCTAATTGGTAGGTAGGGAGAACGTACAGAGACAGTAGGAGGGAATACTAGTAAGTGCGTCTGCAGGGGGCCAAGCTTTGTGTCATGTGTCCATGATTATCCAGTGCTACTCATATGCTTCTTTAAGCCGATGTGTCTTAAGGTGGGTCTTAAAGGTGGATAGCGAGGGGGCTTGTCGGGTATTGAGGGGAAGGGCATTCCAGAGGTGTGGGGCAGAAAGTGAGAAAGGTTTGAGGCGGGAGAGAGCGTTAGATACAAAGGGGGTAGAAAGAAAACATCCTTGAGAAGAACGCAAGAGTCGTGATGGTGCATAGCGAGAAATTAGGGCTGAGATGTAATGAGGGGAAGAAGAATGTAAAGCTTTAAAAGTGAGCAGTAGAATTGAGTGTGAGATACGCGATTTAATCGGAAGCCAGGAGAGGGATTTCAGCAGGGGAGACGCTGAGACAGATTTAGGAAAGAGTAGAGTGATTCTGGCAGCAGTGTTTAGGATAGATTGTAGAGGAGACAGGTGAGAGGTAGGAAGGCCGGACAGCAGGAGGTTGCAGTAATCGAGACGTGAGAGAATGAGGGCCTGAGTCAGAGTTTTAGCAGTTGAGTAACAGAGGAAAGGGCGTATCTTTGTGATATTGCGGAGGAAAAAGCGACAAGTTTTAGAAACGTTTTGAATATGAGAGGAGAATGAAAGAGAGGAATCAAGTGTGACCCCTAGGCAGCGTGCTTGGGCTACTGGGTGAATGATCGTATTTCCAATAGCAATGTGGAAGGATGTAGTAGGGCCAGGTTTGGGAGGTAGTATAAGGAGCTCTGTTTTTGCCATGTTAAGTTTCAGTCGGCGGATGGCCATCCAGGATGATATTCCAGAGAGGCATTCAGAAACTTTGGTCTGTATAGCACTTGTAAGGTCAGGGGTTGAAATGTAAATTTGTGTGTCGTCAGCATAGAGGTGATATTTAAACCCAAAAGATGTGATTAGGTCACCTAGAGAGATTGTGTAGAGAGAAAAGAGAAGAGGTCCCAGGACAGAGCCCTGGGGTACCCCCACAGAGAGATAAATAGAGGAGGAGGAGGTGTTAGCAAAAGAGACACTGAAGGTACGATGGGAGAGGTAAGAGGAAATCCAGGATAAAGCTTTGTTCCGAATACCAAGAGTATGGAGAATGTGAAGGAGAAGAGGGTGGTCCACGGTGTCGAATGCTGCAGAGAGGTCAAGTAATATGAGCAGCGTGTAATGACCTCTGTCTTTGGCAGCGTGGAGGTCGTCAGTTATTTTAGTGAGGGCTGTTTCAGTAGAGTGAGCAGTGCGGAAGCCAGATTGTAGAGGGTCTAGTACAGAATAGGTGTTGAGAAAGTGTAGCAATCGAGAGAATACAAGACGTTCAAGGAGTTTGGAGGCAAAAAGCAGGAGGGAGACAGGTCGATAGTTAGAAGGACAGGTAGGGTCAATATTCACAATTACACTGGCTAAAACACTTACTGGGATGAGGGAACAAAATCAAATGTCCACAGAACGAAACTAAGTCTCTGGGCACCCCTGCACACATGCAAGTGGGTGCACGATTTGAGTTGTGCGACAGTCCTTGGCTTGGGGCGCAACTTGCCACCCCTATATCTTCACCGAAGGGAAAGATTTCATAATGTCCTTAAAGAATTAGTTTGGGAATACTTAGCTCAAACAAATTCTGGAAAAGGGGAGCAATCTTCGTTACAATACAGGTTAACCCCTCACACTCGTGAACTGCTGATGATAAACCTTGGATGTTTCTTGGTTGATCTTAGGTGAATCTAAATGTGACTGGGCTGCAAACATTTTTATAGGATTAAGGGTCCTATACCTAACATATACACCCAATCCTCTCGTGGGAATGATTTTCCTCACTTATCCCAGACTTGCAAGTACCTTACAAAGAGGGTAGAAGTTGCTTCCCGGTTTTCACAGAGCATGTGCTAACCTCACACCTTAGCTACTAAGTAAACCGGGCCCAACCGCCTACCTGGCGACTGTAAGTCTGGGGTTTGGCTACCAAGTGTGAAGTGCCCATACTTCGCACCGTTATCTGATACTTACAAATTTTCCGGCCACCCTAACACCTAGGGCCTCTGAGTCTTTTAAACTCTGGACTTCCATAGACACATGGGCACCACCTTAGCAGGGTGCCCTTTTGAAGTCCAGAGATGAAAAATCCCTCAGCTCATTCATCCCTAACATAAGGGCATGTTAATGGATTCATTGCCAGACCCGCAGGAAAGAGTTCCTGCCTTCACATTTAAAACATCATTGAAATACAGTATCATTATAAATGAATGTTCTGCATATGTTACAAATATAACATTAATATGTATGTTCATGGTTCATGTGTGACTAACTGCACTCCAAAATTAGAGTGCTAGCTCTTTGCTAGCGGAAAGTTATCCACTTAATTGAATGGGCTCTCTGATGTGGGTTGAGGTTTGACCTATAATTGGTCTGGGTTACAAGCCGGCATACAATGTATCCGTGCTGGCTTTGATCCGTAACCACAGACACCGCAAACCACTTATCCAATTGACTTTGCGGTTTAGAGGTCTACAGATTAAGAAGTGATACCTATACTTCAAAGCGGCCACCCATTCACAGGCACGCTCCTTCACCTAGCAAAATTACAAAAACATTGAGAACGTCCCGAAAAATATCATTCACGAATTCTTGAAAAACAGCTGGGGCATTACAGAGCCCAAACGGCATGACCAAATATTCGTAATGGCCGTTTCTCGTATTGAAGGCAGTTTTCCACTCGTCCCCTTGTCGGATGCGTATGAGATTGTAGGCCCCACGGAGATCAAGTTTGGAGAAAATGGTAGATCCTTGTAGCTGATCAAACAATTCAGAAATAAGAGGCAAGGGATAATGATTTTTTTAGGGTTATCTTGTTAAGGCCCCTATAGTCTATACGTGGACGAAGAGAACCATCCTTCTTCTTAACAAAAAAGAATCCAGCCCCGGTTGGAGAAGAAGAAGCTCTGATAAACCCTAACTTTAAGTTCTCCTGAATATATTTGGACATAGCCTTAGTCTCAGGAAGAGACAAGGGATAGGATCTGCCTTTAGGAAGGATGGCACCGGGTAACAGTTCAATGGGACAAAGATAAGGTTGGTGCGGAGGTAAAGTTTCAGAGCGAACTTTATCAAAACATCCAAGAATTCTGAGTATACTTCATTCAGTATCGTTTTAGCAGGAGCACAGGTCTCTACACCAGCGATGAGTTATACTGAGGAAACAGGAACCATCTCAGAGGCAACTCCCCAATGTATAGGTTTCTTGTCAGACCAGTCTATGAGGGGGTTGTTTTGTTGAAGCCAAGGAACGCCCAGAATTACCTCTACAGACGGCGAATGAATAACATCCAAAGATATTTTCTCCTTGTGACCGTCACTGGTAAAGAGAGTAAGAATAGGAGTCTCCAAAGATATAAAGGCTTTTTGAAGAGGACGTCCATCGATTGCCTCCAGGCAGGACCTCGGAAGCCAGGGCCCTCAAGGAAGATAGACAGCATGACACTGGAAGGTAATCCTCTTTTACTAGGAGGGAAAGAAGAAATAATACCCAATGAGACTCCCTCATACCTCATTGGGTGTTGGCGTTTCCCGGCTTTGTGGGACAATGAAGCTCAAGGTGACCCGGCAGTCCGCAGTAAAGGCACAATCCTCCCATTTTCCGACGTTGTTTCTCTGAAGGGGAAAGCTGGTGACTTCCTAACTGCATTGGTTCATTAGCCTCAAGAGCTGGGAAAGTAGAAAGAGAAACACTGGGAACAAGAGCAGTAGATGTGAGAGAACGAGAGTGATGGCGCACAAGCCTCCTTTCTTGATGGCGTTGATCCACCATAATACACATGGCAATAAGATCCTCAAGTATATTTGTTCTCTCTTGAGCAGCTAATTCATTCTTTACCATCTCCGAGAGTCCTTGCCAGAAAGCTGCAGATAATGCCTCATAGTTCAAGCCTGTCTCCGCTGTGATGGTCTGAAATTCCAGAGCGTATCTTGCAACGTATCTGTGACCCTGAGAAATGTGAAGTAAAGAGGAGGCAGCAGTAATCATACGGCCAGGGGTATCAACAACTTGTTTAAATTCTTTAGTGAATGAGCAAGGCATATTAAGGATACCAGATCCAATCAGACAGTGTCACGGTTGTGCTCACCACAAACCAGGGACGGACCGCGTGGCTGAGGTGGGGTTGTATAAGCACCGACCTTAGACCGCGCAGGCTGATCCGGATTGCGCAGTTTGTAGTCATACATAGCAGGGTCGGGACTGGAGAGAGCAGCGTAGTTAGTGGACGAGCCAGGATCAGGATAGGAGACATCAGGGTAAACGAAGTCCAAGCAGGGAGTCGGCAACAGGAGATCAAGCAGGTCTTCCTGCTTCAGCAAAATTGCTGCAGGTCGGGAACGGGGTTTGCGCGAGTGGCGTCCACGGCCCATGGCATTGGTCTCAGGAAGGAGAAGACTGACCGGAGTGGGCACACTGCCAGGCCGCACTGGTAAACCAATGCTTCAGCGCAGGAGTCCAGAACGAGCCTGTGCGGGGAGAGAGAGCTACAGAACTCAGGACTCAGCGACAGGCCTCTGCTATGGGAAGGGCAGCAGGCCTCAGGAAAGAGGGAGCTGAAGTTATGCTGGAGATCCAACGCTTCAGCACAGGAACCAGGACACGGCCTCTGCAATGGAGAGAGCAGCAGGCCCCAGGAACCAGAGACAGGCCTCTGCTATGGAAAGGGCAGCAGGCCTCAGGAAACAGGAAGCTGAAGTTACGCTGGAGATCCAACGCTTCAGCACAGGAACCAGGAACATGAACTACACTACCGACACACTTTATTAAAGTGTGGCCGGTTCCGCAAGCTGGGAGATTTCCGGGCTTGCTAGTGGCCGCCCCTCGGCGTGCCGCACGTCACCGACGCGCGGTCACGCGTCATCGGGAGCCTGCGCCCCCTGCACGCGCGTCCAGGGCTCCCCGAGGGAGCCATGGTGTCCCGCGATCGTGGGACGGCGGCAGGGGGTTCCGGGGGACCCGGCGGACCCGGCAGCGGTAGGGAAAGCGCCCCGATCGGAGGGCGCTCTTCTGCTGCTTCGGCGCGCGCCCGTCACCCTCCGGCGCGCGCCAGGATACTGCTGCGGCCAAGAACGGGCAAATGCTCGAATAAACTTGGCCGCAGCAGTAGGACAATAACAGAGTTAGTAACGAGAGAACAAGCTAGGAGCTTGTGGCAGAACACTTGGTGACATCCAGGAAGGACTATGCTCGGCAGAGAAGGATTGTGGGGATGCAGTACTTCAAGGCCAGCTGGCCAATCCCTGGAGGAGGGTGTGAGGACACTGCTCCAATGAGTGAGTACAAGGCTAGGTTGCAGTGATAGCTTGCACAGCCGCAGTAGAAACCAGGGGGAGTGTTCAAGGACTGCACATGTCTGTAAGGCAAGGTAAACAGTAAACTGAGGTGTGGATTCCTTTCAGACAGGAGGCGGAGTGGAGAAGTGGTCTCCGTAGAGACATTGATAGGCTAGGAGTCAAGTGGGCTAATAGCGCGCTACATGTGTCAGATTTGAACAGGAAGTGTCTAATAGAGGATTCATTAATCCATTAATGTTTCCCCATAGAATCAGATATCCTGATAGAAAAAGGGGCCAGTTGAAAACATATCTTTAAAAGCACTTTCTGATAAGTATACAGCAGTGTACTTAACCCTAATATACTGTATGTATCTAACATGGTGATACCCCCTTTTCCAGATCTCATTTCTGAGCTTCCTATTGTATTGGGAAATGTCTATGAAAAAGAATTTCAACTTCATTTGTCTTAATCTTTGCTAAGTAAAGATATGTTTGATTATAATTTATGTCTAAGGAACCTAACACCATCCCGTTTTTTAAAATGAGTCTCCTGGACAAAATCTACATCTGCCTTTCGTTGTTCATGTTCAGATACAAGTACTGTAGCTCTCTCTTATTGTGTATATTCAAAACCTTGGCATTAATACAGATAGTTTTGTGCCCATCATGTACTATAAGATTACTAAGGTGAGTTGAGCAATGAAGATGAGGGCACATAGGCAAGTGAAAGTTATAGAAACATCTCTATCGTTTCCATGAGTTACAGTTTAATATTTTATGTTTTTTTCACACAAAATATAATACAATTATTGCAACTCCCTTGCTCTTAATTGTTGACGAGCAAAATATGTTTGATTATATTTTCTGTCCAGACACCTACCTCAATCCTGTATTTGAAAATGAGTCTCCTGGCCAAATCAACATTGTGATAGGAGGGGGTGACCAGCCTGCATAATGAAGGTCAAGCCCACCTGGTTACCCCTGCCTGAGTATAAGGGTCCCAGAGAGTAAGCTCTTGGACCCAGAAACTGTATGTTATTGCATTGTAATGTATGTAATTGCACAATGTAATTAAACAATAATTTATGTTTTTCCTTTTCGGGCATGCAATCAAGCAGGGATTGCTGGGGGATGAGTTTCCGGGCGTGCCAGCGAGCAGGGATTGCTGGGGTATGAGTTTCAAGGGGGGTTTGCGGAGGAACCATTGTCAGAATGTGCCTAGGAGGTTGGGGACCAGTTCCCCAATAAATGTGTCCAGGAATCATGGGTGCCGGGGAGTCTTGATAGACATCGTTGTTCAAAGAGGAGACGGGTTGTTGAGAGGTGTCGGGGTGATAAGTGGCTGAGGCATGGCGGAATACTGAGTCCGGAGAACAGAGACTTCCTGCGAGGAGGACCCTCTGTCTGCCAGACTCAGTGAAGCCTGTCTAGTAGGTGGTAATGGGTTGACTGGGGGTTGCGGCAGAATGTTGGTATGTTTCCCATTTGTCAATTCATATGTCCCACCCACAGGGCATCCCGAGTCAGCTTAGCACTCCCACTTCTCTGACATCAGCCAAAGGACGAGCACCTATTCCTTTTGGCTGGTGGGGAGGAATTCCAATGCTCTGGTTGATCGCTCCTCCTACTCCCATGCTGAACATAGAACAGCAGAAGGTATGTAAGGAGAAGCCCAAGTCAGAGAACAAGACGATCCTGTGATGTTGAGCCGGTGATGCAAAGGCAGCTTTTCAAAGTTGCTCTGTTATGAGTAGCAGAGAAACCGGCTTCATTTGTGGAGCTAACAAAGACTGCTTAGCTGAGGCCAAGTCAGACGCGAGGTTCAAGTTCTCATCTTAGAACGTGGCGGTCGCAGTTAGAGTTTCTAGCCGAAAAGAGGACCAGGAAGCCCGGGTGTACATCCGGGTAAGGTAAGCCTTCCGAAGAAGGCGCCCAGAACCTAGATTAGCCCAGATTACACCCCCGAGCGCCCCAGTAAGTGTGTATTTTGCCTGTATTTTGTGTATTCATTGTGTGTACACTGGTTTACCCGGAAAAACTAAATTTTATTTCACTACCTTGTTTTGCCTAGTGGTTTCCCATTGTAAGTCAATGGGCTCATTGACTTCAATGGAGATTCCTCGACGGCGCTTTCCAGGAACGAGTTGGCTGCCGTCCAAACCGTAAAACCGCAAAGCGGATATTTTTCTAAAAAAGAGCTTTGATCACTGTTAGTCAAGTTCAACGTTAAGTGGCGTGGGAATCTACAGTTCTAGGGCCCCCAGAATTAAAAATTATTTTTGCCCCTAGTCCCTAGACCTCCCCCACTCGACCACCACCGGGTACCCGTATCCTGGACCCCCGAGAAGGGTCGTGCCGAGAGAGCGGGTCGCGCCATAGATTCCAATGGCAGCGGCAGAAACAGCTCAGGAATTCGACTAAGGGGCCTATGCAGTAAGTGGCGAGAAGGCTGGATTAGCCATTTTTTTGCGAGATTGCCATATGGTATGCAGTTGATGGCGGAATGTGTGCGAGATTACAGAAACACGGCACAGGCTATTGTTGCCGGAAATAAAGCGCTGTGCGGGTGGCGAGAATGGCTATATCGCCATATAAAGCACTACTCTGAATGCAGTAGATGCCGAGTAAGATCTCGGCGGTGCGCGGCAGAAACTCTTAGCGAGAAAAGCACCAAAAAGCTGCGCCAATCCAAGAAGGCAACAAGAACCCGCCGAGAGCCGAACATTTCAGCTGCTAGTGAAATTGCTGTGTCATTCTAGTGTTGCTGTTGCCAGCGCAGCTTGACTTGTATTACATGTCAGTTTGAAATTCGAAATTTGAAATTTGAAATTTATGTATGATTATGTATTCTACAAATATGTTTACTCTATGTTTGAGGCTCTCCTTATACTATATCCTCTGTGTCCTTTCCCCCCCCCCTTTTTCCCTCTCCCCCCCCTTTCTCCTCCCCCCCCCCCCTCCCCCCCCCTCCCTTATCCCTTCCCTCCCCACCACTTCAATTCTTATCCTCATATAATAGTTCTCCGTTATTTAAGGCTCATCAAATGCAACTTATTATTCTGTACAAATGCTTGAGATTAGAACATGAATTGTCTCTGAATAATGTTAATTGTCATATATATAGACTACTACCCTGAATCTATTAATTATATTGTTATTTACCACATATGACACAAGGGATAACCCTATATAATGTAGTATATATGGCTGAAGGGTTAACCCCATATAATGCATTAAGATCATACTCTATTCATGAAGCAAATCATAATTTATGTCTTGTTCACATCCATATAATGAATCAATTGCGCATACAATTAGAATATATATGTTATATGTCTTTGTTTTGTACATTGTAATTCTATATATTTTTTTTTTCCTTGTCTTTTCTGTTACTCTCGCAGCCGAACGGGAGATCCTAGTTCCTCCCCTCCTCTCAGACGCACCTTCCGAATCAGCTGTCTGATTGGAAGTTGGTCTCAGCCAATAGCAGTGTATGGTAGCGTTCGCGCCAAAACCGAGCGGCATCACTGGGTAATGGAGGCGGGGAATCCCCTTCATAACTGCGGGAGTATGAGACGCGATTGTACTCTTTGATAAAGGGCTGTATAGCCTGAAACGCGTCAGAGTGTGTTTTGTCTCCCCCCTGTTTATACCATGCCTTAATAAATATTTATTTTTAACCTTCCAACTGCTGGTGCTGGCCCCATTCCTCAGCTGTGCTCCGCTGCAAATCTTTGGATTTCAAACTTCTGTGTATCTATTCTGCGTGACGCACGCACCGATGGAGTGAAGATTATGTTGTGAGTATTGTGATTTTCCATTCAATGGATTCAAGGGGACTTCTAGACCGGTACAGTGCAGCAGGTAAGAGTGTTCATTGTCTTGTGAGGTGCCATTAGGCATTAAACAGTCCCTCACCAAAAGACATTATTTTTGATTATACACTCCTGCGTTTACACTGGGTCCAATACTACTATAATTGTATACATACTTCTCCATATCCTGATCATAACATGTATCAATTATTGGTGTATCTCATTCGCTGAAGCGCTGATTTTGGGATTTATCCCACCTCTCTATTGTATTACATGTCATTCTGAACTTCTTACATGTGTTGTTTAGTGGTTCTGCACAGGGATTAACTAAAGTGTTGTTACTGATTGGGCACTTTGCATGGAAACTCCAATCTACTTTAAAGGAACTTTCTGCGCATAAGTGGCTATTGATCACAACTACAGGTAAATTATTTTAGGTCAAACTTTTGATGTGTGATTAAAAATAATTA
The DNA here is from genome assembly GCA_036426205.1 of Ascaphus truei. Classification (NCBI taxonomy): domain Eukaryota; kingdom Metazoa; phylum Chordata; class Amphibia; order Anura; family Ascaphidae; genus Ascaphus; species Ascaphus truei. Next base: position 80,172 of record WSYH01001013.1, on the reverse strand, counting down.
TATTATTCTTAACCCCATATTGCAGTGGAGGGCAACATGCTCTACTTCAAGGGCCGCATGTGTTACCCTTATAGTCAGTAATAAGGAAATATAACACATTTGCATGCAGCCTCAACCCTCTAATTGTCACTCAACTCCCATTGCTCCAGCTGCCTGCAGCCTCAACCCTCTCATTGCTCCCGCTGTCAGCAGTCACATTGTCCCATAAAACCTCAGATCCCTCTTCTAATTACTTACAATCAAGCTGAGGCATCTGCCTTCACCTGTCCCAGTCTGTGCTGCCTTCTGCCTCTTCTAATGACTCCGACTGAACGCGAAGCGCTGCGCCGTGTACGTGCAACATGTGTAAATCACCATTTTACTCACAATCGCCTTTTACAGCATTTAGCGGCAAATACCCGGCAAAAAAAGGAGATCTAATCGCGCTGGCGACATACAACTCTCGCAACTTACTGCATAGGCCCCTAAGTGTCAAAAGCTAAAAACCATGAATCCATACCTCCGGTTCCAGAGGGTCCTGAGGGCCAGGGTTTGGGGTATCTGTAGGCACTGCTCCGGCATGGCTGCAGAACCTTCCTTGACCCTCTTGGAACGACCAGACGAAGTATGGACCCCCTTGAAAGTTCGGAGAATTCTCCCATAGACTCCAATGGAGACCAATTTCCATTGACCGGCTATGGCGGAGAAACCCCATAGACTTCAACGGCGGCGATGTCCTGTTGAAAGTCTATGGCGGCAGATTCCCATAGCCGCCAACGGCGGAGGTTTGCCATTGAAAGTCTATGGCAGCGGAGCCTGTTGTTTTCAATGGGGATTTAGTGAAAAAACGTGATTTAATTTACAGCGGAGATTTTTGAATTAAAATAGGAAACGGTTTAAGTTGTATTTGTGTAACTCCGGTTCCTAAGGTCCTAGCGGGCTGAAACTCGAACCATAGGGTGTCCCAGTTCCGGCATTAAGATCTGGGTAGATTGGACCCACTAGACCCAAAGGAACCAGATATTTTAATATGTTTGTATTTTACATATAACACTGTATCCCAAGGCAGGGATAAAACCCAGAGGAAATTCCTTTGCATACAAGGAAGAATATGGTCAGAGAGGCGACCCAATGTCTAGGACTTAAGTGTTGTTCAAAGGAGTTTGTCACCCTCACTGTTTACCTGGGGGCGGAGACGACTCAAACAGAGCAGTCTGTGAGTGTCACATATTACACCTTCCAACAAAGGGTATCCTGCCAGAAATCCCATTTGGTAGACTGGCTGGCATTCCTGATGTAAATGTGGGGCTACAGAAATGAGACCCCAGGGTCCTAGTGCGCATGAGCTGACTGGCAGGGGGGCATGGATTAAAATGTGTTCCCACGTTAAAGATTGGATACAGTTAATTGTTGTCCAATCACCTGTACTTAATGTTAAGGATAGGGTTACAAAAGATATATAAACTGTGGTAATCCCTATATCCATTGTCTTCTATACCATCTGAATTGTGACCTGATTGCTGGAGAATTGCTACATGATACATCTCATTCCCCACCCCCAAGTAAGTGTATTTCTTGCCTGTTACTGTACTATATTGTGTGTTCACCTATTTAAGGAATAAATATACTTTATCATATCTAAGCCTCGTTCAGTTCAACCCAGTTATTTGGTGTATTATTATAGCCTGTCACAAAGCTCCCGTCACAGGCTTATAATAAAAACTGGTGGCAGCGGCGGGATTGAACTGGACCTGTATTACAGTGTACTGAGGGATAATGTAATATAGTGGGAACTCGATGGTAATTGCGAGTTCCTGGGAATAAAGATATTGAACACATGGTAGTGCAACAAGTAACACAAGTTGTGACACCACCTCACTGCTGCGACCCAGAACCATGAGTGAAGAGGAAGGCTCCTACTACCTGAGGACTAGAACTCAGCTGAAAGACAAGTGCCGTGAATATGGACTGGAATATGAGAACCAGGAGGTCGCAGACATGATAGCAGCAATCACGGACCATGAAGCCCAGCTTGCAGAGCCTCAGGATACAGCTCAGCTTGCCCTTGTACAGCCACCCGGAGATCAGGGAAGGAACCTGGTGCCGGGATGGCAGAATTCCGGGGGAGGGGACAAGTGCACCTCCCGGGACCAGTGCAAAAGGAGGGGCACTGGTGGCTGCGGCTACCAGTCCATTTACCCCTGAAATGTTGGCACTGATAACAGCGTGGGGCGACCGAGGGACACCGGAGGAGTGGCTACAGTTCATCTCTATGGCAGTGAACAGACCCGCTTATTGCCCCCCGGTCCAACCCCGGAAAGATGAACTCCAACTGGACAACCACAGTCTCACCAAGTACGTGGAAGGCACTGATCAGATTGACAGTTTCTTAATGAACTTTGAAACGCAGTGCCGGTGGTACAAGGTGCTTCCCCAGCATAGGGTTGCACGCTTGGACCCCTTACTGTCCGGCTTGGCTAAGCAGACAATGATGGCGCTTCCAGAGGAGTATGCTGATGATTATGACCACCTGAAAGAACTGTTGTTATTGCAGCACGGTTTTACCCCTGAAGCCTACCGGGGTAAATTCCGGCTGGAGGAGAGGCAGCCTCTGGAGTCCTACATCACCTATGTGACCCGCATGGCTTTGTACGGGATCCGCTGGGTGGAGGGCTATGAGGCCAGGACTTACCAACGCCTGCTGGACCTCATCTTTCAGGAGCAGCTCATGCAGAAGTGCCCGCCGGCGGTGAGGGCTAGGGTGTATGACAAAAAGCCCAAGACTTACACGGAGGCAGTGAGGCTAGCAGATGACTATGTGGCCAGCCGATCCCTGATGCCCACCAAGGCACCAGCCAAAGCGGCGGCGGCAGCGCTGCCGCCGGCCAAGAAATCTGCTAATACCCCCAATGGACTCAGAGACCGCCTGCGGGCAGCAGTCCACAGAAGGCGGGGGAGCGCCGACATGAACGCCGGTGCTACAACTGTAACAGCACTGGTCACCTCAGACCAGACTGCCCGGAACTCCTGCGTCCCAGCGGACCCCATCGGGGGCAACGCACCCCAGCTGCAAAGCCAGTAGCCCGCGTGCGGGTGGCTTCCACCAAAGAACCAGGACCGGTCATGGAATCAACTCCCAGCGAGACGTCCCATGTCACCCCTATCCCGGTTTCATCGGTGCCTACAGCCAGGAGCGGAGGACATCTCAGCACGGACCTGCAGCAGACGGACGGCCGGAGCAGACATCTCACCACGGTCACAGTCGGTGACCGGCAAGCAGTCGGCTTGCTGGATTCAGGAGCTGCAGTGACCCTGATCCGACCTGATATGGTCCGGCCAGAGGAATTTCTCCCAGGCCCTGGGATGCAGATCACTGTGGCTGATGGAGAGCCATGTTTCTTGCAAGTGGCCAGAATGTTTTTGGATTGGGGGAGGGCAAGGGTGTGCGGGAGGTGGGGGTTTTACCCGGTTTGGAAGCCGATGTTCTTTTGGGCAACGATCTGGGACCGATGACCTTCACGTACGACCGGGTGCCCAAGCCCGCTGCAGTGGCGGCGGTTACCCAGAGCCAGACAGCGGCAATGGCGGCGGCGCCAGTCCCCCAGCCTTTGGGACCAACGTTAGCAGAGGGCGCAGAGGAGCCCGGGGAGGTAAGCCAGGATCAGTTGCAACTGCAGACTGACTTACTGTTCCCCCTCACCCTTCCCCATTCTCTGGACAATGACATGACTGGGGGGTGGCCAGACTTAGGAGCCCAGTTAGGGAGGTAGTGAAGACAAACTCTACCCTGGCCGGCGTGAGACTTCGGGGGTCCAAATCTCTGGCAGGGGAAGGCACTGAGCATTGCCTATGGCATAAGGGACACTGTATAGAGAGGAAGGGAACCCGGGGATAGAGGAGGGGGTGACCGGTAAGCGACAGCTAGTAGTGCCCCAGGGGTACTGACAGCAACTGTTACGGGTAGCTCACTCTATTCCGTTAGCGGGACATCAGGGGGTCACCAGAACGCGAGCCCGATTATTACAGCGTTACTACTGGCCGGGGGCATCATGGGATGCGAGCAATTTCTGCCACTCTTGTGATGCCTGCCAGTGAGTGGGTAAGGCGGGCGACCGTGTGAAGGCACCCCTGAGACCCCTACTGATAATAGGGGAACCCTTCCAGGAGGTAGCGATGGACCTTATAGGACCCCTTATGATTCCTAGCAGGTCAGGGAAGCGCTAAATCCTCACGGTGGTGGATTTTGCCACCCGGTACCCTGAGGCAGTAGCGCTTGGCACCATAAGTGCCAAGACAGTGGCAGCAGCTTTGCTGAACATTTTTGCTAGGGTAAGTTTCCCTAGTGAGATCTTAACCGATCAGGGATCGCAGTTAATGAGTGAACTGTTACATTGTCTCTGGGATGCATGCGGTGTACAGCACCGGCGCACTACCCCTTACCATCCCCAGACAAACGGATTATGTGAGAGGTTTAACGGTACCCTGAAGCAGATGCTTCGGACCTTTATTGAGGCGGAGGGGAAAGACTGGGAGATTCATTTACAGCACTTGCTGTTTGAGTACCAAGAGGTAACCCAGGAATCTACAGGCTTCTCCCCCTTCGAGCTACTATATGGCCGCAGGGTACGTTGACCTCTGGACCTATTCCGTGAGGGATGGGAAGGGGAGACTACTGCTACTGATGCTTCAGTGATCGAGTATGTGATAGATCTCCGAGACCTGTTAGAGATGCTCATGGGGGTGGCCCAGGACCATCTCAGGGCTGCTCAGACCAAGCAGAAGCAATGGTATGACCAGCATACCCGTAGCAGAGAATTCATCCCAGGACAGCAGGTGCTTGTTCTCAAACCCACTCAGAAGAACAAGCTGATGGCTGCCTGGTCAGGACCGTACTCGGTTATCTGAAAGGTGAATGAGTGCAACTATGTTGTACAGGTAGAGCCTGAGAGGCACAAGACATATCACATTAACATGTTGAAAGAGTACAGAGCACCGAGTATGGGAGCAGTGATGGCCATTTGCAGCCCACTGCTGGAGGAACCGGCGAGCAATGCTCTGCTTGATCTCCTAGGGGACGCTAGGCAGGGAAACACTGTGGAGCAGGTGGAGATAGGGGCACAGTTGAGTGCTAGGCAGTAGGGAGAAGCCAGGGACATGCTAGCTCAGTTTAGCGCCATCTTCACTGACATGCCAGGGACCACACATCTCACAAAACACCCAGTGCACACAGGGGACCTGCAGCCTCTGCATAAGCATGCTTATAGAGTGTCAGCAGAGGTCAAGACAAGTATGGAGAGAGAGATAGAGGATATGCTGACCCTAGGGGTAATTACTCTGTCCCAGAGCCCTTGGGCAAGTCCGGTAGTCCTAGTCCCTAAGAAGGACAAGACCACCCAGTTTTGTGTGGACTACCGGTTGCTAAACGCATGGATGAGTTACTGGATGAACTCGTGGGGGCAAAGAATCTGACCACCATGGATTTGAGAAAAGGCTATTGGCAAATCCCACTGACTCTGGAGGCTAGGGAGAAGTCAGCATTCATCACTCCAAGTGGCCTCTATGAGTTTTTGGTGATGCCATTTGGGATGAAGAATGCCCCGGCTACCTTCCAACGCCTGGTCAATAGGTTACTGGAAGGGATGCAGAGCTATGCCAGGGCTTACTTAGATGACATTGCTGTCTTTAGTAACTCCTGGGAATCCAACATAGGACATATAGCTGCGGTGCTGGATAGGATTAGGGAGGCTGGGCTTACCTTAAAACCCACTAAGTGTATGGTAGGGATGGCAGAGGTCCTGTACTTAGGGCACAGGGTGGGTGGAGGGCACCTCAAACCAGAGCCAGCCAAGGTAGAAGCCATAGTTCAGTGGCCTGTTCCAAAAACCAAGAAACAGGTCATGGCATTTTTGGGCACCACAGGGTACTATAGGAAATGTGTCCCACAGTACAGCGCCATGGCCAAACCCCTGACTGATCTGACTAAGAAGCAACTGCCTGTGCTTATTACCTGGACTCCTGCTTGTGAAACTGCTTTCCAGGCACTGAAAATTGCGCTTGCTGGAGCCCCCATACTGGCTGCCCCAGACTATACCAAGCATTTTCTCATTCAGACTGATGCCTCAGACTTTGGTATTGGAGCTGTAGTGAGCCAGGTGGGGGACGACGGCAGAGAGCACTCTGTGGTGTATCTCAGTCGCAAACTGCTCCCCAGGGAGGGGGCATATGCCACCATCGAGAAGGAGTGCTTGGCCCTTGTGTGGGCACTCAAAAAGCTCCAGCCCTATGTGTATGGAATGGCTTTCATGGTCATCACAGACCACAACCCCCTGAGTTGGCTGCAGAGGGTATCAGGGGAGAATGACAAGTTGCTGAGATGGAGCTTAGCTTTACAAGAATTTGAATTTACCATTCAGCACAAAAATGGCAGTGAAAACAGCAATGCTGATGGACTTTCATGCCAGGACTATCCCTCTGAGACTGAATTCATTAATGGCGCAAGCAGTGCCCCACTCCCCGTTAGGGCCAGTGGGCCACAGTTTACACATTAAGAAGGGGAGGTGTAGAGGGAGAAAGGGGGTGGCCCGGTATTAAAGGGATTGCACCCCATTTGGCCATCCCCTGACCTCACCAGGGAGACAAGGGGTTAACTGGGCTGCGGTCCAGCAATGTGATTTAACCCTTGTTATAACATGTAAATGTATATTCCCCTGTCCCAATGCTTTATTGTGATATCTTGTTATATCAGTGTCTGCATCACACATACACTGGGATCCATCCGCGAGTGCAAGGGTTAATAGTTATTCAGTGATTATAGCCCTTTGTGTAATTTTCCCGCCTTTTCAGGCACCATTTTGCAGAGTCCCATAGGCCGCCATTAGAGCTCCATGAATTTCAATTGCGGATCTTGCTGTTTTGGACCTGTTTCACTCGAAGACCAGCAGATGGCGTCCGAGAGGAGGAGCGGCGGTTTCCCATTGTAAGTCAATGGGCTCATTGACTTCAATGGAGATTCCTCGACGGCGCTTTCCAGGAACGAGTTGGCTGCCGTCCAAACCGCAAAACCGCAAAGGATACTTTTTCTAAAAAAGAGCTTTGATCACTGTTAGTCAAGTTCAACGTTAAGTGGTGTGGGAATCTACAGTTCTAGGGCCCCCAGAAATAAAATTATTTTGCCCCTAGTCCCTAGACCTCCCCCCACTCGACCACCACCGGGTCCCCATATCCTGGACCCCCGAGAAGGGTCGTGCCGAGAGAGCGGGTCGCGCCATAGGTTCCAATGGCAGCGGCAGAAACAGCTCAGGAATTCGACTAAGTGTCAAAAGCTAAAAACCATGAATCCATACCTCCGGTTCCAAAGGGTCCTGAGGGCCAGGGTTTGGGGCATCTGTAGGCACTGCTACGGCATGACTGCAGAACCATCTTTGACCCTCTTGGACCGACCTGACGGAGTATGGATCCCCTTGAAAGTTCGGGGAATTCTCCCATAGACTCCAATGGCGGCCAATTTCCATTGACCGGCTATGGCGGAGAAACCCCATAGACTTCAACGGCGGCGATGCCCCGTTGAAAGTCTATGGCGGCGGATTCCCATAGCCGCCAACAGCGGCGGTTTGTCATTGAAAGTCTATGGCGGCGGAGCCCATTGTTTTCAATGGGGTTTAAGTGAAAAAACGTGATTTAATTTACAGCAGAGATTTTTGTATTAAAATAGGAAATGGTTTAAGTTGTATTTGTGTAACTCTGGTTCCGAAGGTCCTAGCGGGCTGAAACTCGGACCATATGGTGTCCCAGTTCCGGCATTAAGATCTGGGTAGTTTGGACCGGCTAGCCCCAACTGAACCAGATATTAATAATTCCTGATGTAAATGTGGGGCTACAGAAATGAGACCCCAGGGTCCTAGTGCGCATGAGCTGACTGGCAGGGGGGCATGGATTAAAATGTGTTCCCACGTTAAAGATTGGATACAGTTAATTGTTGTCCAATCACCTGTACTTAATGTTAAGGATAGGTTACAAAAGATATATAAACTGTGGTAATCCCTATATCCATTGTCTTCTATACCATCTGAATTGTTACCTGATTGCTGGAGAATTGCTACATGATACTTCTCATTCCCCACCCCCAAGTAAGTGTACTTCTTGCCTGTTACTGTACTATATTGTGTGTTCACCTATTTAAGGAATAAATATACTTTATCATATCTAAGCCTCGTTCAGTTCAACCCAGTTATTTAGTGTATTATTATAGCCTGTCACAAAGCTCCCGTCACACTATTTTATTGCCCGTCCGTCCTCTTACCTCTGTAACGTCTGGGTGCCACTGGATAATGCTCTCTTTTATATTGAGCTGTTCACCCACTGGGGAGGAGGGGTTGAAGCTTCCAACTTTCACACCAGGTATCCGATAGTCGTGTGATATTAACCAGTTTATAATGTCATACTTTCCTGGCACATCCCCTTCGCTTGTAAAGAAAATCTCCTCCCCAGATGTGGATGTAAAATGCACATTCTTCAGGTAGTGACTGAGCTAAAGAAGAAAGAGAAGGATCATTTCTGCAACTGGATATGACTGAAAACTTCAACAGGGAACTCGGGCGACTCAAGAATGCATTATGTTTTAATCTTTTTCCAACTAATAGACATATTCCTAATATATCCAAGTCCTTCTGTTGAAAATGATTTGTTAGTTTTACCAGCAAATGACAAATAAAAATCCCTTAATCGGAAATGGATCACAGACATATAGAGTATAACAACAAAAGGAAAAATAATACCAGTCCCTTTAAAAGTCCCAGATAAAAAATATTATGAGTGTCCAATTCCGGGCATAGGCTGCTTTCCACACGGGAGAATCACCTCCAGTGGAAACAAAAACAAGAAAAGTGCACGGCCCATAGTGTGAAACTGTATACACATTCATTATAAAAATGGGAAAGGGGGGGTAAAAAGCTCACTCACAAACATATCAATTTAAAGCGCATATCGTGAACATATAGTCACCGCCTGCTGGATGTATGCTCCAAACGGAGCCTCCACATCAAGGCTCGCAGTGCAGAGAGTGCAATCAGCCGCCTGCTCACAGAAGTATATACTGAAATGCCGAGACGAAACGCATCAGGACGGAACAGGCAGCGTCACTACGTAATCACTGAGGGACGGGAACCTGGCCAGACCGTGACCCTGCTGCAACTGGCTGGCGGTGTGAGAAGCTTATCGAGCTCAGACCATCGGGACTCGGGAGACGGAGAGTCCCGTGTGTCTTCGGCATTTCAGTATATACTTCTGTGAGCGGTCGGCTGATTGCACTCTCTGCACTGCGAGCCTTGACGTGGAGGCTCCATTTGGAGCATCCATCCCAGCAGGCAGTGACTATACGTTCACGATATGCTCTTTAAATTGATATGTTTGTGAGTGAGCTTTTTACCCCCCCTTTCCCATTTTATAATAAATGTGTATACAGTTTCACACTATGGGCCGTGCGCTTATCCTCTTTTTTGTTTTAATATTCCTATCTCATGTTACGGTCATTTATCAGATTACATATACCTGTCTGTTGAAAATGATATGTTAGTTTTCAATTTTCTACCAAATTACCAGTGCTGATGGCCCAAAAGGTTCCCCATTTTTTATGGGGTGGGGAAAGTAGGAAGATAAATAGATACATCATAGTTCTTCTACACCAAAACATTTTTTTATTCAACAAAGAAAGATAAGTTTAGTTTGTTACAGTAAATAAAGTTTTTAGGCAACTGTTAAAACATAGCAATAAATTACAACCATTTCCAAAAACAATATGGGCCTCATTCTAGTATCTTCGATAACCGACTCATCAAGGATGTTGCGCTGTTCTCACAACATTGTGCTAGGTAGCTATTCAGAAAGCCTCGATGAGTTGGTTAAATCGTGCAGGGAAGGCACTTTCTCATGATTTCTGGCTCCTGGCCAAACACATCATGGAGAAGCCGGCAAAAAAAGCTCAAACTCCCTTTTTTGTAGAAAATCATACTATTCTAGTAGCCTCGATAATCTCATCGTAGCTCTGGAATTGCAATTTTATCAAAAAGAAGAAAACACTTTTTATGAAAAATAAAATAAAAAAATGAATGTTTAAAAAGAAGAAGAATTGCCTGAGCGCAGGGTCCAGTCTCACCTCTCCTGTGTTTATGCTGCTGGCTGGAAACTGTGAGGGCATATTTTTTATGTAACCCAGATCCCCTTCAGTACTCTCTTCACTTCCCCTCTCTTCCGCTCACCTCCGACGCGGTCAGGAGAGTTACGGGCGGTTGCAGGGGCGATCCGGGGGCGCAGCCATCTTTGTTATGTGTGGGCAAGCGCAGTACAGTCGCGCATGCGCAGAAGGGTACTGACAGCCTGGCGCCAATTACAGAGCTCGTGCATGCGCAAAAGCACAGTAGCTGCCGCGGCGATAGCAGGAGAAGGGCTCCGCGTGCACTACAGCCCCCACAATGCATAGGGCCGAGAGACCACATGGCACGCATCAGCCTATAGGGCTGCAGAGATTCCCTGCTCACAGAATTGATACATTTGGCGCGCTGTGAGCCACTCCAGTTAAAACAGTTAATATGTGCAAATGAAGCCAGTGTTAGTAAGCACTGAAAAACACATAATACTGTAACTCCAAGTAGAAGATTCTCCAGGTCAGCAGACTCTTTGTAGACCCTGATATGAAGAAAAAAACATGAAGTCCGGTTGGACGATACCTGTTGGGCCTTTTTTGATGCTTTGAGGCCACTGTACCCAATCTCCTGAGAAGCCCCGATTGGAAGGAGACTGCTGAGAAGGCCGTGACGCGGCGGAGTGCCCCCACTGCGGGTGAGAGACGCTGGCAGAGGCAATCGCGGTCTGTTCCTGACTGAGAAGTGGAGCGGTCGCATCGGGTGCTGTTATCTAAGGAGAAGGGTTGAAGTGCGCCCGAAGTCACTTCTTGTTTACTTACCAGCGGGGAGAGTGTGAGTGTGTTACCAGCGGGGAGAGTGTGAGTGTGTTACCACATCGGGAGATGTGGAGTGTGTTACCAGCGGGGAGAGTGTGAGTGTGTTACCAGCGGGGAGTGTGTGAGTGTGTTACCAGTGGGGAGAGTGTGAGTGTGTTATGATCCCCTCTGTGTTGTCTGTCATCTTAAAGTAAATGTTAATGCACTATATCCTTGCATTTATGTTTTTTTCTTCATATGAGGGTCTACAAAGAGCCTGCTGACCTGGAGAATCTTCTACTTGGAGTTACAGTATTATGTGTTTTTCAGTGCTAACTAACACTGGGTTCATTTGCACATATTAACTGTTTATCACTTTGTGCCATGAACACTGTTTTGTTTAGGTTTTAATTTGTGGTTTTGGGGAAATCCGCGGGTGTTTAGGCTGCAGCTTGAGTATATCACAATATTTGTTACGCTTTATTATAGTTTTTCACCATCCCCAGAACAGTGCAGGGGTCCCTAGTCTCGGGGGGATTCTCAGTTTATGCCCAGATAACCCTGGCCCTGGTATAGGGGTTCAGGGGGGTACTCCAGTCAGAAAACTGTGAAGGTTTTATTAAAATAAAAAGTCTAAGTTTGCAGAGTGTAAGGGATGTGGTTAGTGTGACGGGGGAGGGGTGCCAAGCGCGTATTAAAGGGGTCACCCCCATTAGGCACCCCCTTCCACTGTCTGAGAAGTGAGGGGTTAACCAGAAATGTACTTATACATATGTTCCCCTGCTTCATAACCAAACGGTATGTCCCTTTGTTACCCTATTCCCACATTTAGAGGGATTTCATGTGTTTGTATTCGCCTGCCTCAGGGCAAACTATGTTCTAGTTGATAGAAATGCATATGGGTAAAATTGTTGATGTTTGTGCCTTTGCAGTGTATTTACCAACCACATACACTGGGATCAGGTCTGGAGGGAAAGGGTTAATTGCATTTACATGTTTTTTGCCCTTTGTCCCCTTTCCCGCCTTTGCAGTCTCCATTTTGCAGTCTCTCCATAGGTCGCCATTGGTGCCCCATGTAACCCTATGGAGATTCCGGTGATTTGGGCCCGATATCGCAGAAGACCTGCAGGTGGTGCCCGAGAAGAAGAGCGGCGGTTCCCATTGAAAGTGAATGGAGAAATGCATTTCAATGGGGATTCCTCGACTCCGACCTCCAGCAACGGCCCGGCAGCCAGCCAGACTGCAGAACCGCAAAAGCGGAAACAATGTCTTAAAAGAGCTTTGATCAGGTCTCGGTCAAGTTCACGTCCAATTGGCGTGGGAACTTTTGTTCTAGGGCACAAAAAATACATTCTTTTTGCCCCTAGCCCCTAGGAACCCTCTCACTCGACACAAACCGGGTCCGACAATTAATGGCGACGAGAAAGGTTCGCACCGGCCATGAGGGTCCTACCATTGCCCGTAATGGCGGAGAAAGCCGCATGGCTTTCAAACACTAAGTGGAAAACAGTGTAAACTGAAAACCCATAACTCCGGTTCCGTGGGGACCAGAGGGCTGGGATTTGGCCAGGATGTAGTCACTGCGCCGGCATGACTGCATGGCAATTTCCAGCCCTCTCCCCTCAACCGAACGAGTAGGGTTAACTGTGAAAAAGTGTGTGTTTACCATTGACTTCAATGGTAGCGGAGGTCCCATTGAATCCTATGACTGCGCCGGCCCTATTGATTCTAATGGAGGGAAGCCGCGTGGCTTTGAAACGACTAAGTCCAAAAGTGTGTAAAGTGAAAACCCATATCTCCGGTTCTGTGAGTACCAGAGGGCTGGGATTTGGGTAGCATGTAGTCACTGCTCCGGCATGACTGAATGGCAATTTCCAACCCTCTCCGATCAACCGGACAGAGTATGGGTAAATGTGAAAAATGTGGTTTTCCCATTGACTTCAATGGAGGAGTTGCTCCATTAAAAGCCAATAGCGGCGGAGCCCATTGATTTCAATGGAAGAGTGAAATGCAGTGATTTCTTTTAGCATAGCAGAGAATCCAGCATTAAAGTTAATAGGGATTTTAACTTGGTTTTGGTATCTCTGGTTCTGGGGGTTATGGAGGGCTGATATTTGGCCACTATGGCAAGGGTCCTCTTGCATGAGGACCTGGCAAGTTTCAGCCCGCGCAGACCCACCGAACGGATTATTTTAATATAAATATGATTCTGAAAATGTACTAATTTTTTGAGTCTAGGGTAAAGCCCGGGAAATCTAGAGGCCCATATGGTATGTTAATGTTCAGGGGGCGACAAGAGGTCTACAATAAGCCCCCTGATCAAAGGCTCCCCCTCCCTGCTTGTGTATGCTAGGGCGTAGATGAGCAGGACATGAGTAATTATGTAGGTGTTATAAATCACACCTTTAGGCAAAGGTTTTCCTGTCCAGGGCAGACTAGGGGACACCAGTCTGTTGGGAGGGGGGCTAGGGAAATGAGCCCCTGATTAGAATAATGTCCACCCCTTTGGGCAGGTATTACCTTGCTCCCATGTGAGGTGGAAAGGAGTAATTGGGTGGAGGTAATTGGTAACCAATACCTGCCACACAATGTTAAGGGATAGGGCTGAAACCCCATATAAACGAGTGTAAGCCCTATGCGCAGTGTCTTCGTGTCTTCGTTTTTGTCATTGTTTGTATCCTGTATTGCTGAATGAATTGCCAATCCAGATCCCAATTGCTTCATTGCCCCAAACCCTAAGTAAGTGTTCATATTCTGTGTGTTATTTGTATATCTTGTGTGTTCACCTTTTTCAAGGAATAAACTATATTTATCATATCATAGTCGCTTTTGATTCAACCCAGTGATATTTGCTGTTATATTATAACCCTGCACAAGCTCCCGTGACAGTTAGTGGGGATAAAACAGCCCAAGTTTTCACACTATCTCGCACACCAATAGAGTTAGAACATTTTAATAAGGAAATGTATAAAGTAAATTTTATTAAACTGATAGGTTTAAAATGTAGTATACTCATACATTGTAACATAAGCTGGGTCCTTTTACTGCAGGACTCCACAGGGGGCTAATGAGGTACCAGGGTGTGGTGCCACTAAGTCTGCCCCTAAGTCCGTATATCAAAGTAACACGTGTGGCCAGGAGTGTGAACAACCTATTGTGCCGAATGGCTGAGCTAATTGCCAAGTCCTGGGATGATTACAGGTCATCCTGGCAAGTGGTCACCCCCCTAGACCTAGAGGCACCTGGCCTCTACAGGGCAAGATGGCGATTTCCGCACATGCCCATTTGCTATGCTGAAGCTCAGGTGCTAGGCGTCGCAAGACTGGTAAACATGTGAATGGCTAGCAGTAAAGTTCCCACGTTGCGGGTTGGCAGTAATGCTGTGGGACTGACTTTGCAAATGTTATAAAAAAGTTAGTAGCCAGCCAAGGGAGATATCCCAAGACAGATCTAAGTTGTGACTGTGACGGTAGCTTTGAGACAGGCTATTAATAATATACACCCAAATATATAACTGGGTTGAACCGGACAAGACTTAGATATGATAAAATATAATTTATTCCTTGAAAAAGGTGAACACACGAGATATACAAATAACAGACAAAATATGGACACTTACTTAAAGGTTAGGACAAGAAAAGCCATCAGGATACAGGATGGGCAATTTCTTCCATAATTCAGTTTCAGATGAAGACATCACAGCAATACATGCAGATCATGAAGACACATGAAAGACAAGTGAGTAAGGGTTGACTCTGACTTATATACCATTTCAACCCTTCTCTTACACTCAAGGCGCCGAGCTGTCTAGCAAAAATCTCTTTGAAGCAGATTTTGGCTTCCATTGTAAGTGTGAAGTATCCCACTTAAAAACACTCAGTTCCTTGGTTCCTGCCCCCAGTATAAACAATTAGGGCAGTTACCTTTTGATCACCGGCCTATGTTAATTCTTGCAGGATGCTCTCCCTGCCCTATTAGCATAGCAGATGGGGGTCTGCATTGTCAGAGCAGACCCAAAACCCCATATACATTTTAATACATACACATATTAAAATACCCGGTTCTGGTAGGTTCAGTGGGTCCAAACTTTCCAGACCTTAATGCCGGAAGTGGTACACTATAGGGTCCAAATTTCAGCCCGCTACGACCTATGGAACCGGAGTTATACAAATATCACATAAACCGTTTCATATTTTATTATAAAAATCTCCGCTAAAAAGAAATCTCAGCATTTCACTAAATCCCCATTGAAAACAACGGGCTCCGCCGCCATGGGTTTCAATGGAGCAACTCCGCCATAGACTTTCAATGATGGAACCGCCGCCATTGAAGTTTATGAGAAAATCCACAAATCTTTATCTTCATCCACACTCCGTCTGGTTGGTCTGAGGGGGCTGGGAATGGGCATGCATTAAAGCCGGAACCTTGACTATATGCCACCCAAATGCCATCCCTCTGGTCATTCCAGAACCGGAGATATGGACTTACACATTTCCTCATTTTACACTTAGTCGTTTTTTCGCCATGCGGCTTTTCCCCATTGGAATCAATGGCCGGCGCCGCCATTGACAATGCATGGCGCCCGTCGCCATTAGATTCAATGGTGCGACCCTCCTTCTCCGCTCGACCCTTTATGGGGGTCCCTCATTCCCGGACCAGGTGTGGATCGTGTGTGGGGGATCCTAGGGGTTAGGGACAAAAATAAATTTATTCCCAGGGGCCCTAGAACCCAAGATTCCCACGCCAATTGTCGTTGAACTTGACCGTAGTGATTAAACTCTTTTAAAAGACATTGTATCCGCTTTTGCGGTCTGCGGTTTGGATGGCTGCCAGCCTGTTCCTCGAGGCCGGCGTTGAGGAATCTCCATTGAAGTCAATGAGCCCATTGACTTACAATGGGAAACCGCCGCTCCTCCTCTCAGACGCCAACTGCTGGTCGTCGCTGGAAAACAGGTCCAAAACCGCTACTGCTGCCATTAGAAAGCATGGAGGCTCAATGGCGACCTATGACGGCTGCAAAATGGAGCCTGAAAAGGCGGGAAAATTATACAAAGGGCTATAATCACTATTTTAACATTAACCCCTTCCCTCCCGCATTAACCCTAGTGTATGTGTGAGTGCAAACACCAGGATAACACAATACAGTTACACAGGGGAATAAGCATTTGAATATTGAAGCAAGGCAAAACACATTACTGGACCTCAGTCCAGTTAACCCCTTGCTTCCCAGGTGAGAGTAGAGGGTGGCCAAATGGGATGTAACCCCTTTAATCCCGGGCCAAATCCTCTCTATCATGACAGTGACTCCAAGCCCAAAGGATCCTTGCGGAGCTAGCAAGGAAACGGCTGCAGGACTGCATAGCAGAATATCTTCTAAGTCCTACTTTCAGCACCATTTCAACAGACTTGTTAAAGACTTTATTTCGGTCAAAGTTTAGCTTTTAATTTCAAACTGTTACGCTGTGCTCCCCACAAACAGGATGAGACACCGGTACTGAGATGGGAATAGGTAAACACCAGCCACAGACACGGGGGCCACCTCCGGAGTGTAGGATAGTCTTGGTAGCAGGGTCTGGAGTGGAGTGGTCAGGGTAGTTGTATACTTGTCAGGTTCAGTGCAGGAGAGGTCCGGTGCGTGGAAGGTACTATGCCAAGGTCAGAGTTGGAGAGAGCAGGGTAGTTGAAGTTCAAAGCCGAGTTCAATATTCCAGATAAGCAGGTGGTCAAAGGCAAGTCAGGTCAGTACACGGGGGGTTAATCTAGGAAGCAAGGCAACAGGACAGGGACAAGACAGGTTCAGCAGAGGCAAACACAGAGTAACACAATCTATGCTCAGCCAAAGTGCCAGTGGCACAGCTGAGCATATATGGGCTTGATTAGCTAATCCCCATGGGGGGTGGAGCAGAGGCCTCCACAGAAGCTTGTGATTGGTTCCAGCCTATGAGCAGGTGCAGCTGCTTGTATCAGCTGATAATGTTGTTGCCACAGAGCTTGGGGGCGTGGCACACATGTCACATGTGCGTGCTGCGCACTGGGAGCTTGCGGCGCGATCCGGAGGCGGAGCCCGAGCCCGCGGCGTCAGGTGACGTCACCGCTGCACGCATGCGCGCTATGCGTGTTAGGAGAGGAGTATGAACTGAAGTTGCACCACGCGTGCGCGGAGCTGCGCAAGAGGAAGCGCGGGGTAGGCGTGCATCTGTAATGCTCACACAAACCCCCAGTAAGTGTGTTTTCTCCTATATTATTGTAAATCACTGTACTATGTCTGTTTCAAAGGAATAAAGGCAATTTATTTTCCATTTTGATTTTGCTCAATGATATGATTATATAAAGGTGTCTGGTCTCCCGTGACAGGCTTATTTACTGGTGGCAGCATGTGGGATCATTGAGCCTGTGCTGTAAAATCCAGTGGGGTCTTATAACATAGAGAGAAACTCGTAGATTGCGAGCGTTCAAAATCAAAAGTAACATACAAATGTTTTACAAGGCAGAGAAAGCACAGGTTCTCATTGTCTTTGGGCTTAGTGCCATCAAGCGAACATGGACAAGAGGTCAGACTGGTACTAGTTGTGGTACCAAACCAGAATTTTTGCCTGGTGTTAGAGCCAGGGGAGTTGGAGTCACAGGAAGCAAGCATGGCTTCACCAGAGGTGGGGACATGCACAGCTGCCGTTGCAGTGAGCACAAGTCCACCCAGGGTGCAGGAGGTTGTTCTAGCCCTGAGGGAGGGCACCAACAGGGATATTGCTGGTGAACTGGTTCCAGGGAGTGCAGCAGTTGTATCCCCAGTGGCTAATGGACTCTCTACCACAGGACTTGCCGCCCTCCTTTCCTCACGGGGAAGGGAGGCTGCCCTGGACATGGCCACTCTGGCCAGGGCAGACAAAAGCTCACCTGCAGTTGCAAAGCCCACTAGTCCAGCCAGGGTGAAAGAGGTCATTCCAGCACTGGTGGTAGTGGAAGGACAAGGGGAGGGGGCGGACATCAACATTGACCTTGTTGGGGAGCCAGCGATAGAGAGTGCAGCCGCAGTAGCCCCAGAGGCTAGCGGTCTCTCTATGCCAGGAATTGCCGCACTTCTCATTCTCGGCCTAACCGCAAGCTTTGTTTACAGGAGCCAAGGCTAAATGGAAAATCCCCAGCTACGCTGTCATTTTAGTAATATGCTAATATTGATTTGCCTCTAATTTACGCCTCTAATTAACACTTTAATTCCCTGTATAAATAATATTGCTTTTCCGTAATAAAGTTGAGATGAAGAATCAGAATCACTATCTGTCTCTTTCTTCATTTCCCGAGCGCTCGTACGTCATGAGATCGAGGTCCAACAGTCCAGGGTGTGGTTAAGTCTCTCTGGGTAGAGCAACACTGTTTCCAGTCATGGCCGGCTAACCTGGGGTCCCTGGCCTGTATTGAGTTTAAGAACCTTACAGGTGCCAAGGAGGGACAACCTTAGGTCCCCGGCCCATTTTAACTGACAAGAACCTTTCAATTGGTGTTAGAAACAGCATTCCCACTGGGTGGTGAGTATATTTGATATTAGATATCTAACCCCCTACTGGGAATGTCTTGGTTAAATTGTGACTGTGAAGTTAAGGGTTTAGGTCCCTACGTGTTTAACAGGTATTCCTGACTCTGGGTGTGTCTTTGTGTGTCTGTGTGTGAACTATGGTGTCCGCATGGCACACCAGGGTACTCAGTGTGTGGAGGGTTGTGGGGCTACAAAGTACCACACATTACTGGACTTAATATTTCAAGAGCAGCTACTGCAGCAGTGTCCCTCGGACGTGAGGGCATGTGTCTTTGACCTTAAACCTAAGAACCATGTGGAAGCTGCCAGGATGGCTGATGAGTTTATATGCAGTCGTTCCCTGATGGATGAAAAAGGGGCTCCCAAAAATCTGGCTTTGCCAACCAGGGGAGTCAAGCAAACCACTAAGTGGGTACTCAAACCTGCAGCAGCCAGCAGCAGTTGTACACCAGCAGAAATCAAGCATGAGAGGAGATGCTACCTCTGCAATAAAGTCGGTCACATTAGACTGTCCGGACCATGCCACGTTCAGTGAACCCATAAGGGGCAATGCTCTTCAGCTGCGAGGCTGGTCATCCGTGTGCGACTGACACATACAGAGGAGTCAAGTCCAGCTGCGGATTAAACCCACAGAGGAATGTCCATGGAGAGATCTGTGCTTGACCCCCAGAAACCAGCATTAGAGGCAGAGGGACATCAGGTTGCGCCAGTCGAGTTGCAGCCTAATGATGTCCGGCAGAAGCATCTGCAGAGGGTGATCATTGGGAATTGGCAAGCGGTATGGTCCGACCAGAGGATCTGCTCCTTGGCACCGGAATCCATGTGACCATGCCCAATGGAAGGACCGCAGTCACTCCAGGTTGCCCGGGTCTTTTGGATTGGGGTGCCGGTCGTGGCATGAGGGTGGTGGGAGTATTGCCCGGGTTGGATGCCGAAGTTTTGCTCGGTAGCGACCTGGGACAGGTTGTAACGAAAATGGGGTAATCAGTGCATTAATAAAGGCAGTATGCACAAGACGTCCGGTGACGTCACCACCTATGAATACCTAGAGGGAGAGCTCCCTAGCCCCCGACTGTATAGAGTGCTAACACAGCGGTAATCGGACCCCAAAACCCTACCGAGTGCAAGCAACGTGCAGGGGAAGGTCTCAGGCATGAGTAACCGCCTGAAAAAACCAGCGCAGGAGAGCGTTTTTAACTATTTCCCGTCGAGCCAGAGGACTGCAGGGAGCTGCGGCCTGTTCCAAGATGGCGACGAGACCAACTCGCAGGAAAACCCTGGCGGTGCAGCCGAAAGGGAACCCGACGACGTTTGCAAGGAAATAAATAAAGAATACCTCGAGGCCCTGTTCTCTAGGATGAGACAGGGCTTCCAAGATGATTTATCAAAAGTGGTGCATACTTTAAGGGCTGATATGAACCGGCTATCAGAACGCATGGATATTATCAAAAATAAAGTGGACAGCCTGGAGCATGCTAATTCCTCGGTGGAGGATGAAATCAACAGGATGCAATTCGAGATTCGGGCACTTAGAGAGCAAGGTGAGGAACAAGAAAACCGAGACCGTCGACAGAATATCCGGGTACATCCCAGAGGCGGTAGAAACAGAGATGCTACGCCCATACCTGATTGGCCTGTTCACGGATTTGGCCCCAGAGCACACGCCTGATAAACTGGAGATGGACCGAGCTCATAGAGCCATGGGACCCAAGTCTGCAGATCCCAAAAGAGCAAGGGATGTCATAATCAGACTGCATCATTACCTGACAAAAGAAAAGATCCTGACGGCCAGCAGGGAAAGGGGCACAGTGCAGTTCCAAAGTGCAAAGTTGGAAATATACAGTGACCTCTCTAAGAGCACGATAGACAGAAGGAGAGAATTGAAGCCCCTGACCCAGAAACTGAAGGATAACAACATAAAATACAGGTGGGGTTTCCCCTTCAAGATCGTAGTACATAAGGGAGGCAAATTCCATACCTTGTCATACGCCGAAGACTGCACACGCTGGAGATGACACCACCCCTGAGGATGCGGAGGACACCAGGCACCAGCAACAGCAGCCAAAAACGCAGCGAGCATTGCAAAGAATCGCCACGCAGAGGGTCCCGGCTGGGGAGGAGTAGGGGATTCCCCCTGAACGTCTCACTCACAGCATGATCAAGACGGACGTCCGCCACGCCTGCTAGCAGAGGTGCGGACGGTGCTGTCGAGCTCTTGAGACTGCCTTGGAGGTGCCCGGGGTTTGGGGAGCTTCCCTCGCCCCGGTGCCCTTTTGCCTGTTGGCACTTCCGTGCCCTTGGGATCGTCCTTGGTCTGGCCCATTCCCCCCTCCTCCCAGTTCCGCCGTTGCGGCTTGCCTCCCCCCCTGGGCCCCTCCTCCGGGGCTACCCACTTCATAGCTCCCGATCCAGCCTAGCCTGCCCCGTGCCCCCGGATGCTCGACCCCACCCCCTGCTGCCGCGGCTGCGGCTCTCTCCGGCTGTTCTGGCTGGGGGGTCTGGTGGCGGGGCCCCGTTTCTGGGCCTCGAGGGTGGCGGTTTTTGCTCTGTCCACAGTCCCCCGGGGGAGGAAGAGAAAATGGTGAGATAGGCAATAAACTGTGCCCCCGCTGTGGAGGAACTGACACCGAGCAGAGGGAGCTGATCTCGAGCTTATTAGATATGTGGGGGTGTGCCGTGGGGGGCACTGGTGTCGGGGGGGATCTGGGGGAGGGCGTTCGGGACTGCGCCGGGGAGAATTCATATTGGACTCATGGTGTATTTTGTCTGTTCACATGTCCAGACGAGTCTATTTTTCATTGTACATAGAGCACGTTCTAAAATGGTGGCAAACACCAGGTCATAAAACTTAAGATAACGTCAGCTCCAAATAGAACAGGATAATAGAAAGGTATGATTCCCTTCTTGAGCATGTCTCATGAGCCATCTATAGCCCTCTAACACCACCTAGTGGTGTAACTTCAAATTAAAGATACAACAGAGCCACTCTTATAGGGAGCAAGCTGACAAGTAAAAGAAGGAGCAATGCAAATGAAAATGCAACCCTTGTAATAGCTCAGAGATAACTAACCCCCCCAAAAAAGGCAAGATAGATCACTGTCATATGGAGAGATAGAGTTCTTAAGTGTATTTACCTCCAACAGTGTCTCCACCAAGGTATCTGCCAAACTGATAATTGCCTAGATAGAGAAGGTACCCACTGAAAATATAAATAGATAATAATAAAGAAATGCGGCCCAACCAAAGATGTATATGTATCAGAGAAAAGTGAGGGTAATAGACAAGATTATAATAACCTTTTAGATAGGATGGATGTGCCCAGTATAAACTAAATGACATGGCAGACCTGAACACCCAATACCAGGGAGTCCACCCCTGGACTTGTTATGTTTTTTCTTGTGTAACGGATTTTCTGACCTGACTGACCCACCCAATCTCACATTGGCCCCTGTGGTCTAACCAGTCCCCATTACATGGCCGTGTCTGGTGGTGCACCTGTTGGCAACAGGACTCCTGAGTCTCCCGCATTATGGTGTTTGGGGATTGCCAACCCAGACAGGCATCTGAGGTAGTTTGCATGAGTCCTACCTATATCCAGTGCAGCGCCTCCACCTCATCAGGATCCCTGCGTCCGCAAGGGGATGGTTCTGATGAGGAACTCCTCCTTGGTGGTGCCATCCGCTGGAGAGTAACTTCACACTCACACAGTAGAGTTGTCTTTGAACAGGGCATTTTTATTGTTGCTTGGTGGTATGGGCCAGCTGCCCCTCACAGATAGCAGTTTAGCTGCTCATCTCTCTGCTGCACTTCATTAGGAAGGTTCCTTCTCCTCTAATAGAGTTGCTCTCCACCTCTCCCCTCAGGGAGATTCACCAGCTTGTCTCTCTGCTTTGAGCTGCACAGACTCACAGCTATTGCATCAGACACTGCAACACTGTTGCAGACCTCCACATGACTCTCCTGAACAGAGTCAGAACACCAACAGAACTGAACTCTAACTTTAGGCTGTGCTGTGTCTTATATCACCTCCAGAAAACAGACACCCTCTGTGTCACTAAGGGTGGACACAAAGCATGTTGTCACTTCCTTTGGGACATATGACACCTCACCAGGGTTTGAGGGCAAACCTCCATGATTGTTGCTGGAAATCCTGCATACTTACCAGGTTTACTGCCAGCATGAGAAAGAGATATGTACACCAATTTTACACATGGCTACACTTGTTATTGTATTTCTCTCCAGCGTAGGTCCGGTTGACCATATGCCTATCCACATGGGGCTCCGGGTGTACCCAGATGGGTCCACGGACGGGGCGCTCCGAGAAGTTTCCAATGGGCACTATGCCCAATCCCCTCACCCTTAGAGTGGTGGGGGTTCCCATGTTGGGGCGCAAATACCGCACATTTATCTTCTTTTTCCTCTTCTTTTCTTCTATCCTCCCCCTTGCCCTATTTGTCTGTCTCCCTCAGCCCACACCCAGCAGAGACAAACTCTGATACAGAGGAAAGGAAAGCTCAGAAACTGAGGTACCGCAAAGCTACCGCACCGATCCCAAGAGGAGGTATGAATGCAGGTCTCCCCTCCATCATGGGAAAGTGGAGGGACAGGTAGGCCTCCCTAAGTACCAAAGAACTATAAATGGCCCTTAAAACAACACCCAAATTAATATCCCTAAATGTTAGAGGATTAAACTCGGTAACCAAAAGAAAGCTTGCGCTTCAGGAGCTTAAAAAAACAAAAGGCGGGCGTGGCCAGGAAGCTGAGCGAGTTAGCCGCACATTGCTGAGCTCCCCATACAACCCACTGTAAAAGCAGAACAGAGCCCCAAAAAACTCGGGGAAAAGCCCCCAAGAAAGATACCTACAGTGCTGGGACGCGGAGGAGAGGAAGCTGGGCGATTCCAGTCGCGGTGGAACGAGAGAGTGGGGGATTTATTCCCGTCCAAGAGCTTACCGCCTTCGCCTCTCAGCACCCTCAAAATGGCTGCCGGGACCGCGCGGCAGAGGTAGCAGCCGCTCCCCGAGTCCCCCGACACAAACGGAGGTAAGGGATAACCCCACATCGCGGCGCAGTGCAGGGACAGAGCTGGGGACGGAGCGGTGGTTGCCCGCTTCCCCCCCCCTACCGACAGCCACGAGCGCCTGCACCGAACCGAAGCCCCAAGATGGCGCCGGACAGTGTGTGAGGTGCAGGGAGGGGCACACAGGCATGCAGCTGCGACGGAACAAGGGTGGGTAATCCCTCTGCTGACACGGGGACCCGTGGGCCCCAAAGGAGAGGGGGAGACTCACCTGGAGAGGAGGCTGCTGGCTCGAGCGGCCCTGCTGCAGGGAGACTGGTGGCCATCTTGGTACACCCCACCTGTTCACTGTAGCTGCTGCAAGCTGCAAATAAAATCCTGGTGGACAAAAAACAAAACAAAAAACACAAAAACACAAATAAAGAAATACTCCTCTCCCTCCCCTTCAATTAAAGCATATCTTGAGTCCCACTACCCACTTCAAATTGACCACTGTGCCCAGTGCACGGTCAGCAGCCCAGATGAGACAAAAGGGTCCAAAATACCAAGGAATAAAGCTCAACCAAAATAAAGAAATGTAAATAATGCGTGTATGATCGGGACATTTCAAGAATGAAGGTTCTCATCTCAATTTAAAACCTGTTTACACTATTTAAACACATCCAGCTCTACTCTCAGCAAAAATTGACTGTCTAAACAACAAAAATGCCATCCACTAAACAACCAAAAAACCCAGCGGTCCAGCGGGAGGCTTCCCTCTTCTTCCAAAAACAAAGCTCAAAAGACCAAGAAGCGTCCACTGCATGCGGAGACGTAGAATCAGATCCAGACTCTGGAGAGGAGACGGACGCCCCGCTTACGCGCAAACCAATGATGGGGTTTGTACAGGAATTAAAAAGCTCCTTTCACTCCGAGATGCAGAGCTTCTGCCACAGAATTAGAGCGGAGATTGCGTCCATAGGAGACCGCATTGTGGAACTGGAGGAGAAGGTGGATAACACCGCCCTGGTACAAGAGTCCCAAGCGCAATAAATCGAAGAATTAAAAACCCAAGTCAAAACAATCTTCAAAAAACTAGAAGACACGGAAAACCGGTCACGACGCAATAACCTGCGGATCAGAGGCGTCCCGGAAGAAGTGGACATCGCCCAACTAGACGCATATCTCACCCGGCTTTTCAAGTCCCTGTTACCCGAAACATCAGATGAAAAACTTCAGATGGACAGAGCACATAGGCTCCCTAGACCGAAAGGCCTAGACCCAGCGAAGCCACGGGACGTGATCACACGCCTACACTATTTCCGTATTAAAGAGGAGATATTGAGAGTCGCTAGAACAATCCCAAAGATAGAGCAAGATAATGTTCCACTCCTCATCTTCCCGGACTTGGCTCAAACCACGCTGAACAAACGGAGAATGTTCTCGCAGATCACCAACTCGCTGCGGAACAACAAAATCCACTACCGCTGGGGCTTCCCGTGTTAACTACTGTTCACCTATCAAGAAACTATGCATATTCTACTCTCACCAGCAGAGGGTGAGGCAAAACTACGAATATTGGGCCTACTCGAACCAGAAGATATGGAAACCTCTCAAAGGCCTAGTCAATCACCTAAGGCACAACGCCAGGCATGAGCGAAAGCTCCAACCTCTGGGCGAGCAAGGACCCAACCCACTTGAAAAACTAGAGCTGGAAACTCTCCTAACACCTATTCAAGACGACAGGCAAATCACAACGTAGTCTGGTCATAAGGTGCAAGCTGAGATGTGGTTCACTCCAACAATCTATCTAAAAACGAATCAACGGTCGAGATATCTGGAACACGTCAACCAACTCGACCATGACCACGACAACCTGCACATCAAGAAACCATTGAGTTTAGTCTCTAAGTTTCTAAAGTGTGCAAACCCCAAAACTCAGGCTATGTCCTTGTTTACTGTGGAAATGTTCTCCCAAGTTTCCCACAAAGTTGAGACATTTAAAGTTTGACAGTCAGTTCGTACTAGTTTGATCACTTAGAGGGACGGATATACAATGTTTGCTTGGAACTGTTTTCTAGATAGAAATGTTTTTACAATACAAGTTTTAGACCGTTATGTTGCCTATAATTGATTTGGTATCCCAAAGTTCAATTACTAAATTTTTATTAGAGACTAAAATAATAGAGGCTACATCCTAGGTGATTTCTTTCCATGTTTTTTGTCCCTCTCCCCCCCTTAGACTTCGAGTTCAGAGCCTGCCAAATCATAGATGCCAACCAATCCTACTTAATGCTTTTTTTAAAAATTGAGTAAGGACATGTTGCTGTAAACAGTTATAACGTTCAATAACCCTGTAACAGGGGACTTATCCCTGTTCAGTAATGTGCCTTTAATCTAGCAGTGTGGTGGTTAACTTCTGGTAGTTAATTACTAAACATCACCTGCCTGATTGAGATGGCTTACAAAAGCTTGTCTGTTCAAACAGGAAGTGAGAACACTTTAGCTGACACCTGAGCTGAACTTGGAGACACACTTGTTTTGAGCTCTGCCAAAGTTAGCAGAGCTGCTTTCAAGACACAAGGCCCAAATAAGACTTCTAAACCTGGATTCTGATTTTCTGTGCACGCTCAGTGCGGTTCCAGGAGAGCAGAGAAGCTTACTCTACAGCTGATAAACAGATAAGACTTTCATTATTAAGAGACTGCTTATACTGTATCTGCTTATTTTCATGCTATGTTTGGGGTTGGGGAGAAATGCTTGACTAGGGAGATGTGAATTGGTTGCATAGTGTTTTCACTAGAATTACTCCCAAGTGAATGGAAGCTTTGTTCCCCCCCCTGTGTTTGGATAATTTTCCTGATGAAAAGGAACAGGCACAATAAAGCCTATTATAATTTCACGTTATAAAGCCTCCTAATTGCGTACCTCTGTGAACGTCCGTCCACAAACCCCCATTCTTGTTTTCATTCCCCTGATGTGTAAGATCACACACAACCCAACCCGTACTCTTTGGGGTGATTTTGTTTTCCATTTTTTGAAAGCTTAGCTCCAAAACAAAGGAGCACTGCCATGTCGAGCCGCTAGGCTACTTTCCGCCCCCCTCATGTTCACTTAACCTGTGAGTGCGAGAAACTCGCACCACGGGTTTCACTATGGCTTGTCCCCACAAACAATGTTTGGAAGCCGGGGTCCTCGGTTTATCCCTCCCTCCCTCTCTACCCTTCCCCTCCTCCAAGTTTTGCAAGCATTTACCACTTTTATGGAATAATATGTATATCTCTCGTTGTATATGTTCCCATACCAGATTGTTTCTGAAGACGGAGGTACCGACCCTTCAACTATATGTAAGTTATTGTATGTATGTCTTTATTTATAAAGCATTATTAATGTACATAGCGCTTCACAGTAGCAATACATGTGGTAATCAAATAAATAACAGATAATATAAATAACAGATCATGGGAATAAGTGCTTTAGACATAAAAGTGACATTAAGGAAGAGGGGTCCCTGCCCCGAGGAGCTTACAGTCTAATTGGTAGGTAGGTAGAACGTACAGAGACAGTAGAAGGGAGTTCTGGTAAGTGCGTCTGCAGGGGGCCAAGCTTTATGTATCATGTGTTCAGAATATCCACAGTGCTATTCATATGCTTCTTTAAGCAAGTGTGTCTTAAGGTGGGTCTTAAAGGTGGATAGAGAGGGTGCTAGTCGGGTACTGAGGGGAAGGGCATTCCAGAGGTTTGGGGCAGTCAGTGAAAAAGGTTTAAGGCGGGAGAGGGCTTTAGATACAAAGGGGGTAGAAAGAAGACATCCTTGAGAAGAACCCAAGAGTCTGGATGGTGCATAGCGAGAAATTAGGGCTGAGATGTAAGGAGGGGCAGAAGAGTGTAAAGCTTTAAAAGTGAGAACAATGGAGTGTGAGACGCGGGATTTGATCAGAAGCCAGGAGAGGGATTTCATGAGGGGAGACGCTGAGACAGATCTAGGAAAGATAGAGTGATTCTGGCAGCAGCGTTTAGGATAGATTGTAGGGGAGACAGGTGAGAGGCAGGAAGGCCGGACAGCAGGAGGTTACAGTAATCGAGACGGGAGAGAATGAGGGCCTGTGTCAGAGTTTTAGCAGTCGAGCAACAGAGGAAAGGGCATATCTTTGTTATATTGCGGAGGAAAAAGCGACAAGTTTTAGAAACGTTTTGAATGTGAGGGGCGAATGTGAGAGAGTGTAAGGAAGCAAGGAGGAGAAGCATGGATAGAAAGAGGATGTGTGAGGATGATTTGTAGGGATGTAGGGATGTTTTTTATTGCAGGGGATATAGCTGTGTGGTGTGAGTGGATGCAGGTAAGAAAGGAGTTCATGTGAACTGAGAAGTGGGGAAGGAAGGAGAGATGGAGATATATGAATAGAGTTAGAGACATACTGCGGCTGGTAAAAAAAAGTGCATAATTTGAGAAGAAGTGAAGTCACAGCAAATATAAATGGTATAGGCAGCATCATAGCAGTAATGATGCAGTCTGGTATAGATGATTTCCTCCTTTCCAGCGTAGTTCAAATGCAGGAATCAGGGCCAGTTGGGGTGTTCACTACTTCTTCACTTCTTTTGAACTTCCTTTTAAACTTCAGTTGTTCAGTAGAGTTGTTCAGTAGTCCTCCCACTTATAATGTGCCACTTGGATATGTGCTGTTAATTTGTATCACAGAATTCTGAACCACCACCATGCCGATTAATATAATATCCCAAAACATCAAGGGCTTAAACACCCCCCGAAAGAGACGTATTTCTCTTTCGGAAGCCAAAAGACTAGTAGGAGATATAATTCTGTTACAAGAGACCCATCTGAAAAAAGAGGACCAATCGCTGTTGTTTAGCAGTGACTACCCTCTAGTCTACCACTCATCAGCTCCCACGAAAAAGAATGGCGTAGCTACACTCCATAAAAATTGAAATTTCAAAGTAGGAAAAGACAGGTACACATAAAGTGGACCAACTAGGTGCTCAAGAAGTATATGTCTTTATATATAATGTCTATATATCTTTGACAAAGGCCAATCGGCTGAAACGCGTCAAAGAATCTGCTAGCTCTACACTTGTAGCAAAAAAAGTTTTTTGAAGTCACCTGACCAGCCTTCACTCTGTTTGCACGGCGGTGCATCGCGTCCTTCTCCACCATGAGGTGCTTCCATAAATTTCAAAGTAGACAAAATTAAAAGTGACCTCACTGGAAGAATTCTAATTATTACTGTGTCACTGGACTCTACCGATATAACAATAGTCAACACTTACGCCCCTAATGACAATCAAGAATCTTTCTTCCAAGAACTAAAAAGTTTAATTCTTTCCGTCCAGAAAGGCCTTTTAATTTTAGCAGGAGACTTAAACGCAGTTATGGACCCAAATTTAGATAAATCCCCCAGTCTCCCACCGCCACAAAAAATAGCTCCCTCTACCCGGGGTCTCATATCTATGACCAAGAAGCTGCTGTTGGTAGACTCCTGGAGATTAGTAAATAACAAAGTAAAGGACTTTTCCTTTTTTTCTCACCCCCATAATAGCTATTCTCGAATTGACTATATCCTAATAGACCAACAAATTAGTGATAATATCTCCTCAGCAGTAATCGCCCCCTCTGCTTGGTCAGACCATTCTACACTTATAACCAGACTAGTAGGTCTCACTCCCAAAAATATAATAAGGTCGTGGTCCTTGAATGAATCCCTACTATTGAACCCACAAAATCTCCAATTAATAGAAAAAGACCTGGCCCAATACTTTAAAATAAACAATACCCCAGAGGTTTCCTCTTTTACCCAGTGGGAAGCCCACAAATCAGTGATAAGAGGCAAACTAATTGCCCTGGCTTCTCGGAAAAAAAAAGAAAAAAAAAACAAATTGAAATACTAACACAAAAATGATCAGAGCTAGAGTTTATTCACAAGTCAAACCCCTCCCGGAAAAATTACAGGCAGATAATCTCAGTGAGGGGCGAACTAAATCTCTTGTTAGTGTCAAACGCAGAAAGAGCTATAAGATGGACTCAACAGAAATACTATGGAAAAAGTAATAAAGCAGATAAAATGCTGGCACGTAAATGAAAGCGAAAACAAGCAAAAGCTAAAATTCATAACATCTATACTAAAAATGGCTCAGTATCCCACAACCCCAAAATTATATAAGTGATGCATTTAGGGACTACTACACATCCCTTTACAATCTGCCAGGCCCAGTGGGAGACTCGGCTAAAGAGAAAAGAGCAATAAAGATCCGGAATTACCTAGAAAAATGCCGACTCCCCACTCTAGACCCAAATGACATCACAAACCTTGAAAAAATTATAGAGCCCCTGGAAATTATGGAAGCAATAAAATCCCTGAAAATTGGGAAGGCCCCTGGTCCGGATGGATTTTCTAATCTTTATTACAAGAAATATTCCACAACTCTCCTTCCATTTCTTCCCAAAGTATTCAATGAGATGTAACTAGGCCTTCCCCCTCCTAGAGATATGCTCCAAGCTACCATTGTGGTAATCCCTAAAGAGGGGAAAGAGCCTCTGTTGTTTTCGAGCTACAGACCTATTTCGCTGTTAAATACAGACCTACAACTATACGCAAAGATCCTGGCCAACAGATTAAATAGTATCCTCCCTAAATTGGTTCATCCAGACCAGGTGGCGTTTGTCCTGGGCAAACAAGTCCTTGACAACACAAGGAGGACAGTGAATCTAATACACGTAGCAAACCTTACAAAGTGCCCATCTCTATTACTCTCCTTAGACGCAGAAAAAGCGTTCGATCGATTAGATTGGCAGTTTATGTCAGCTACGCTTTCGCAGATGGGATTCACAGCCAAAATTTTAAATAGTATAAACACACTATACTCCACACCAACGGCCACTGTGAGGACGAACAGCTCTTTGTCTGACCCCTTTCCAATATTAAATGGAACTAGGCAGGGTTGTCCGCTCTCACCTTTGTTGTTTGCCTTAGCCGTAGAACCATTAGCATGCCAGATAAGGATGAACCCCAATATTGCAGGTATTTCTGTTGGTCAGGAAGAATTCAAAATAGCTCTTTTTGCGGACGATATACTATTGACGCTTTCAAAACCTCTCAGATCCCTCCCTAACCTTTTTCATGTTCTATCAGAATTCGGCTCACTTTCAGGTTATAAAAATAATCATTCCAAATCCATGGCCCTTAGTTTAAATCTCCCTAAAGAATTAGTAAAATTACTCCAACTAAATTTTGACTTCAAATGGAATGCGAACCATATTAAATATCTAGGGGTTCAACTAACAAAAAATTATTCAACTTTATACAACGCAAATTTTAAACCCTTCTTTGACCAGATAGTCAAGGATTTAGCCACTTGGAACCAATATATAATATCGTGGTTTGGGAGAATAACTACTATTAAAATGAATATTTTACCTAGACTCCTCTATCTCTTTCAAACTCTCCCGGTTAAAATCTGTCAGAAAGATCTAAATAATATTCAGAAGAAAATGTTGAAGTTTGTCTGACAAAAATGGCGACCTAGTGTTCGCAAAGATATTCTTTATAAGTCCAAATCAGAAGGAGGCTTAGCTCTTCCGAATTTACAAAACTACTATCGAGCAGCTCAATTAGGGCAACTTGTTAGCTCGCATTCAAACTCAACCGAAAGGAGGTGGGTCGAGATAGAGGATTTGATTTGTTCCCCATGCAGAATAAAAAATCTCCTCTGGCTCAACAAAAAGTCTAGACCACCCGAGAGTTTCAAGCACCCGGTGATATCCTTTGCCTGTAATATCTGGGACTCCCTCAAATCCAAGTTTCAACTAACCGGCACGCCTTCCCTAATGCAACCCCTATTCTCGGACTCCTCCCTTCCTTTTTACACAGAAAACCCGCTCTCCCATACCTGGGTTCAAAAAGGACTCACGAGAGTCAAAGATATTCTCGTTCAAGGGAAAGTCCTCCCATTCGCTTCTCTGCAAACGAATCATGATATCTCCTCTTCCGATTTTTTCAGATTTCTCCAGGTTAGACATTATATCCAATCAGCCTACAAATCAAGCCAACCCCATGCTTTAACTCTGTTTTAGGACTGGTGTCTACACCAGCCCCACACAAAGGGCATCATCTCCAGAATTTATCATAGTCTATCCTCTATCAAGAGCAATCAAACCCCTGATAAATATATGGGATCCTGGGAAAAAGATCTTAACGTCTGTATAGATCTCGATACCTGGAAAGACATCTGGTAAGCTGCCTCCAAAAATTCATCGTGCGTTGTAATAAAAGAGAATATTTACAAGTTAATATGCAGATGGTATATGACTCCTGCCAGACTGCACTCTTTTCTCCCAGGGGTCTCCCCATTGTGCTGGCGTGGTTGTGGCGAAGTGGGGAATATTCTGCATATATTCTGGTCATGTCCCAAAATCCAACAAACATGGACGGAAGTGTTCACCTTAATACACAAGATTCTAGAAATCACTGTCCCACATGACCCAGTATATATATTGTTAGGCAGGCCAATAGCCAATATTCCCCGAAAAAAAGCTAGAGTACTAGCCCAAATGTTAAATGCTACACGGTGTACAATTGCCAAAAATTGGAAACAACCTGCCCCCCCCATCCTTAAACCAAATAAATAATACAATTTGGAATATATTTTATATGGAAAAACTCTCTGCCTATCTGAACTACTCTACCTCGCGATTTTCTGAGATTTGGGCCCCCTGGTTTCGCCATGCAGGTATATCCCCATATATAGATTAGAATATTTGGAACAGAGTGATACATGTGGTAACTAAATTGTTGTGTACAAATTCTTATTTTGTAAGAAAAATGCTCAATAAAAATTTAAGTAATAATAAAAAAAAAAAATGGCGACATACTGTTTCTCCAGGAGACTCACTTCAATACGACATCCCCCCCAAACACTTTCCAGAGGGTTTACCCACAGGCGTATAACGCGTCGTGCCCTACAAAAAAAAGAGGGGTAGCTATCCTATTTAAACATACTGTAAAATTCTTGTTGAAACAAGAGATTTCCGACCCAGAAGGTAGATAACTTGTTTTACAGGGCACCCTATCAGGAGTAGACATCACCCTTGTCAACATATATGCCCCGAATGAAGGCCAAGACAAGTTCTCGAGAGATCTATGCGAATCCATAGCCCCACATCCCCGAACTACATTACTGCTAGCAGGAGATCTAAACATGATAGTGGTCCCGGAAAAGGATAGAACGAGTCCTACAGGAACCCCACACCCCCGTTCCACAGAAAAAAAACGTTAGAGAGTTTAGAAATATATTGAAGGAGTTCTCGTTGACAGACATTTGGAGGGCACAGCACCAGGGCCAGCTGGACTATTCCTATTCCCCCCCCCCCACACCAGACCTACTCAAGGATTTACTATTTTCTGGGTACTAAGGATATCTTCCAGGCAACCTCCCAGTCAGACATAGGATCAATATCTTGGTATCTTGGTTGGATCACTTTCCGGTCTCGCTGACACTCTCCCTCCCCTTTTATAAAAATAACTAATACAATTAGAAACTGAATGATTCTCTGTTAAACCAAATAGATGTAGAGATAGATATTAAACAAAAACTCAGAGAATACTTCACGCTGAATAAGGGCTCCGTAGAGTCACCAGCAGTGCTATGGGAAGCCCATGAGGCTACAATTAGAGGAAATATAATTTCCATAGCATCACATAAGAAAAAAATAAAGCAGAAACTTTACAACGAATTTGCGGAGAGAGTTCAACTTTTGGAACAAAAACATAAAACCAATCCCTCAAAAAAACTATTTAAATTTCTAGACAAAATCAGATCTGAATTTAAGCAGATCGAAATAGATGAGGTGGAGAGAGCGTTGCGGTGGACCAAGCAAAAATATTACGACAAAGGTAATAAAGCTGACTGATTATCCAAATTGCGAGGTATGAGAATCAAGTCTCAAATAACAGTTATTCAGACAAAGTCAGGCACAAAAACATATTGTGAGAAACAAATAGCAAATGAATTCTCAGATTTTTATAACAAACTATATAACCTAAATTTCCCAAAAAACAAATCCTCGGATGCAGGGGCTATCTCCAGATACCTGGAAGCATGCAAACTTCCGGAACTCTCGGAAGTAACCTCTTAGAATTAAATAAAGAAATATCCCAAGAAGAATTATTAGATGCCATCTCCCAACTAAAACCCAGCAAAACGCCAGGCCCAGATGGGTTCTCTAATCAGTACTAAAAAAAATTTAAGATGGTCCTGGCCCCATATCTACTTGATGTGTTTAATGCGTTTCTGGAGGGTACAGCCTTCCCACCATCTATGTCTAAAGCCATTTAGCAATCATACCAAAGGAAGGGAGAGACCCACTACAGTGCGGTAATTATCGCCCCATAGCCCTCCTTAATTCGGACTTAAAACTTTTCAGTAAAATTCTAGCAAATAGATTAACCCCCATACTTCCAAGTCTAATACATATAGATCAAGTTGGGTTTATTTCCGGCAGACAAGCCTCAGATAATACTAGGAAAATTATTGACATAATCGACCATGTACATCTCTCATCCACGAAGGCCATCCAGTTGAGCCTGGATGCGGAAAAAGCATTCGACAGGATCAGGTGGGATTTCTTAGATGAAACACTAATTAAATTTGGATTTAAGGGCCAATATTTGGAGGGGATCAGAGCCCTGTATAAATCTCCCACGGCCGTAGTGAAACTCCCAGGAGGAGACTCAAACCCTATAAACATAAAGAATGGTACTCAACAGGGATGCCCTTGTCTCCGCTTCTATTTGCTCTCTCCATCGAACCCTTGGCATCAACAATTAGAGAGGAAAAAGACATAAATGGAATTGAAATTGGAGAGACAAATTATAAAATATCCCTCTTTGCTGACGACATTATCCTGACTCTCGCCAACCCCTTGATCTCACTCCCGAACTTACACTCACAACTAGACAAATTCAGCAAAATTTCGGGATATAAAATTAACATGGATAAGTTGGAAGCATTGAACCTATCTTTACCAGATCCCGAGGTTAAATTACTGCAAGCAAATTTTAATTATAAGTGGAGCTCCACAAAGATTAAATACCTAGGAATTCAGATAACACGGGAGTGTAACTCGTTGTTCAAACACAACCACCCATCCTTATTCGAGAGGCTAAAAAAAGACCTTTAGAGCTGGAATGAATACCAGATATCTTGGCTAGGAAGAATAGCCATGGTCAAAATGAATATCCTGCCAAGGCTTCTGTATTACTTCCAGACTCTCCTAATAGACATTCCAATGTTTGAGCTTAAAAATATGCAAAATAGAATTTTCCAATTTATTTGGCAAAATAAAAGACCCAGGGTAGCTAGATTTATTCTGCTAGCTCCAAAAGATTGCGGAGGCTTGGCAGTCCTGGATATCATTAAATACTATTTGGCGGCCCAACTCAAACAAGTAATAATGTGGAATAATGACCCAAATACAAGTTGTTGGGTTGGAATAGAGTCTACCTACACGAGACCTCTCTCCCGGCAACTAAGTGGACTGAGAGGGGAAGAGAGACCTTCTCGGACACATTA
The DNA here is from genome assembly GCA_036426205.1 of Ascaphus truei. Classification (NCBI taxonomy): domain Eukaryota; kingdom Metazoa; phylum Chordata; class Amphibia; order Anura; family Ascaphidae; genus Ascaphus; species Ascaphus truei. Next base: position 45,150 of record WSYH01001013.1, on the reverse strand, counting down.
AAACTGGGAGCAATGAAATGTACATGGCGAATATGGTGTAGAAATAAGGATAAATATGGTCTGATAGCCGGCCCAACACTATTAACTCCTATATTCAATAATCCTGCATTTCCCCCAGGCTGGCTCCCACAGGGACTCAATAAATTCAAGACGCTAAAACTGATGGTAGCTGACGACTTTGTAGAAAAAGGTTAAATTTAACCACTCCAGGCGCTGGAGAAAAAACACCAAATAGTAAATATACCAGTGTTTGGTTTCCTCCAAATCAGGCACTACCTGCAATCAGTCTCCAAGGATTCGGCATTCCAACCTTTAACAAATTTTGAAAGACTGTGTAGGAAAGGATACTATTGTAAAGGGCTGATTTCTGAGATATATCTGGGCCTGGCGCGATCGGCGGGTTGTTCCCAACATAGTTACATGCTCAAATGGGCAGAAGATTTGAACATAGAGATCGATAGAGAAGACTGGGAGGAAATTTGGGAGGCAGCTTCAAAAACATCAATCTGTACCACTATCAAAGAGAACATTTATAAAATCTTATTTCATTGGTACCTTACCCCGAGCAGGCTGAGCCAGATCTTCCCCGGGTCCCTGGATTTGTGCTGGAGGGGATGTGGGCAAAAAGGGGATATGGCTCATATCTGATGGAATTGTCCAAAAATTCAGGTATTCTGGGTCATGATCCAAACATTGATCCGAGAGTACCTGGGGGTGAGGGTTGAGGTGGAACTGCTGACCATGGTGCTGGCCAAACCAATTGATGATTTAGAAACGGCGGAAAGCAAAATGATAATTCATGTGTTTACGGCAGCCCGCTGCGCTATTGCGGTGGCCGGGGAAAAGGTAAATGCGCCCTCTAGGCAGACGGTGCTGCGGAGACTAAGGGAAATAAAGGCGATGGAGCTCCTTTCGGCGCAGCTGAGCCAAAAGATGGACACATTTCACAAAATCTGGGAGATATGGCCAGGTAACTAATGGCCATATAGAGACGCCCTCCCCTCACCCTCCACCCCCCCTTCTTTTCCTTCTCTCTTCTGCTCTTCTCTTTTCTTTGCTAATACTCTGAGAGACACATGCGGAAGCGGCTGCTTCCTTAACACAACCTGAGATATGGGTACAGACCACAACAGCGTAATGACCGTGTTAAAGAAAATATTTTATTTAAGCAGCGATAACAGACTGCCGAGGCTTTCCGTAGTATCCACAATTGTTAATGTTCAAACAGTATATGTGTACCAGTGTCGATTATATGTTGTGTCTCAACAAAAACAATAAAAACATTGAAACAAAAAAAAAATAAAGGCAGTATACTCGGCTGGTTACCCCTATTTCGCATTGGGAATGAAGGGGTTAATTTTAAATGGGCATACATGTACTATTTTTCCCTCTGTCCCTTATTGTCCCCATTTTGCAGGATTGTATATGCCTGCAGTATTGTATTACATGGTGTGCCGGCATTACTGGTTTTGGACACAGGATGCTGCTCCGAGCGCCAAACCGCAAGTTCATTGGATACGCGTGGCGCGGTCTCTTTGTTCCATTGAGAGGTATAGGTATCCATTACTGAGGCTGGAAATCGTAACCGCAGAGTCAATTGAATCAAAGGCTTGCGGTTTTCAATCTCAAGTGTATCCCCGTCCCGGTTAGTACCGTAACTTGCAAGGCAGCCGGCAATTGGTGTGGGAACTCAGGTAACCGCAAGTCAATTGACGTGAGAAGCCCATAGCCCAGCATTGCCAGTCCAAGGAGAAGACCTAACTCGGGAACGGAAAGGGTTAGCACCCTGAAATTTGGTGTGCAGCCCCAGAGTAATATCCCAAGCACACACATATTAAAATTATAACTTTGGGATAAGTAAAACATGTATTTTTAATAAAGTGTATTTTTGGTTGCAGTTTCAAAAGGACAGGCAGGGTAAATTTTTTCTGTTTGCCTTTGATATGCAACTAGTGACTAAATGCTTTTACATACATGAGCTGGGGGCACTTCCTTCTCAAACTTTATAGACCCCCGTTGAAACGGCGCCTATGGGTCTAGGGAAGGGTTGCCGTTGAAAGCCCCCAGAGCCGCAAGTGTGAAATAGCCTGGATGGTTGCTGAATGAGAGATCCTGGGCTAGTTCACACCTTGCAGGCAACCCCGCGCCTGGGGGGCTTTTCAGTAGGCAGCAATATACATGATATATTTCACAATCTTTATACCTAAATATAATCCGTTTGGTGAATCCGAGACGGCTGAAATTTGCCATGTCCTCATGCCGAAGGTAACTTTACATGGTGGCCAAATCTCAGCTTCCTACGACCCACCGAACCGGAGTTACGACTTTCAACTTTAATTCCCCATAGGGAAAAATGGGGTTTTCTCCGCCATTGGAGTCAATGGGAAATCAGTGCATTTCACTCTGCCAACATATTTTCCCTCATGTTAAACAGACTGGATTTCTACGCCATTGGAGTCAATGGCTGAACCACACATTACACAGTGAAACATACTCCGTTCGGTTAGCCTGAGAGGGCTGGAAAAGGACATGCAACCAGGCCGGAGGGGTGACTACCTGGTGGCCGAATACCAGTCCTCTAGCCCTCACCGAACCGGAGATACGGATTTCAAGTTTATACAATTTGACACTTAGCCGTTTTAAAACCTAGCGTTTTTTCTCTGCCATTGTGGTCAATGGCGGCGACCCCCGTGTCGGGCGCGACCCTTTCTCGCAGTCATTTCCCATCGGACCCTGTTGGGGTCGAGTGAGGGGGCCCCCCCGAGCTAGGGGCAAAAATTATTTTATTCCTAGCTGCCCCAGAACCGGAGTTACAAAGTTTAATTGATGGTGAACTTGGCCGTAACTGAGTTCCCACAGCAATTTAGCGATCAAAGCTATTTTCATTGAAACAGTAGCGGTACTCGGATACTGCGGTTTGGCAGTCCGGCAACACGGTTATAATGTATCACCTATTTCTTGGAAAGCGGATTCGGGGTATTTCCCATTGAAATGCATTACGCCATTCATTTCAATGTGGAAGCTCTACTCATCCTCTCGGGCGCAATCTGCTGGTATTCCTAGGTAGAGGGTCAAAAACCTCGCAATCTCCATTGATTCTATGGAGCTCCAATGGCGACCTATGGTATAGTGCCAGCAAATGGTGGGTGGAAAGGCGGGAAGGGGAACAAAGGGCCATAAACATAGAAACACAGTTAACCCTTTCCATCCCGACCTGATCCCAGTGTACTGATGGGTCGGCCGTTATTCGAACGGATCTCGAATCAGTTTTCGTGTTGACCGCTGTATTCCATTCGGTATTTCCGCGTTTTGACCACTATTCATGCCGCGTTCGCGCAATCCGGCACCGGGCAGCCACACGTGGTTGATCTGTTTAATTTAATGGTTTATTGTTTCTTTGGATGCAATTCTTCGCATATCCGCCATGTGGCAGAAGTAATTAATTATAATTTGGTTGCTATTCTTTGCGTATCCGCCAGGTGGCAGAAATTAATGCATTTAATGAATTGTATTGATTTGTAATGTGCATGGTACAATGCTACAGTGTACAGTATTTTGCTACAATGTAAGGGTGCAGGTGTTTAAAACAGATAGCACCCACATCTATACTGGTACATACTTACAATGGCCCATTGTGAATTGACCTTGATTTTTCGAAGATGTTATCAAATTAGGCGTTCTTAATTAAAATCTTTAAATACTCAATGTGTGCCTTTTCTTTCCCCGCACAATTGCTGAGCTGAGTGGACATTATGGCTACACCACAGGTGTATAAAAAACCTGATTGTAGTTATGCATTTTTAATATATTCGGCAATAAATACTGCAGCAGATAAAATGGCGACTGTATCTGAAATATATGAATATTTAATTTCGAACTACGATTTTTACAAGTTTTCACCAGACGTTCTTGGGTTGAAGCGTGCGATAAGAAAAAGCTTAAGTAACGATCAGTTTTTTTTTCGCATTGCCACTCCTGCCGGAGATATTTACGGGTATTGGGGTGTCATGCCAGAATTTCACAGTATGTTTGATCATGGCAATTTCAAAAGAAGAAAGGTCGGTTTTAACCCATATAAGAATCGTCAATCCCAATCCAGCAATGTGCCGGCAACAGCACCAGCACCGGCCGTTCCGACCGTCAGTGATAACCTGGTGAACGGCAATACATTGTACCTGTCCCCGCCTGAATACCTGGAAAATTTCCAGCCTGAGCATGATTTCGCATGCAGGTACCAGCAAGCTTGCATTTACCAGTACCAAAATGATTTCCTGCTTCATCAGCTGTCAACTACAAGTGTACCAGGTCAGCTGTCACCTGTCAACTATAATGCAGACTTGAGGAGTCACAGTGAGTCATCACCTCCCATTTGGCAAAGTTTATAATGAAGGTAAATATACAGTACAGTAATTTACTACACTGTATTACAATATACTGTACTGTACATGACAGTATTACTGTAAGTTTAGAGCTGCAGTTCAAGCTGCCGTGTGTCAAAACAAAATTATTTTTTAAACAATACTTTACGTACTTTACAGTGCATCAATACAATATTGTATGCGAGTTGAGGGGACAATACTGTATGCGAGTTGAGGGGATGTTTCTCTGTTGAGTGCACTTTGAAGAATGATTTGATTGGCCGTCGAAGTACATGACGCTGCAGCTTAAAAATGTAGGGAGAGGGTGGAGCTGAAGAGTAAAAGCCAATCAGAAGTTTGTTCACATCCTACAGAAACAGATGTAGGATATTGCTTCAACGGCTGCTTTAATTCCCAATGACACGACTTGACGCTTGCTCAATACCGGTAATAATAGCATATTTGTTTGTTTTTCCCCAGAAAAGAAACTTTGACATCAAGCGGAAAAAGACAAAAGAAGGGATTTGGATGGACCTCCAATATTGTTTTTTTTTTTTTAAAGTTGCTTGCGCATTGTTTGCCAAGTAGGCAAACATTTAGTGACAGTGCCATTTTTATTGATAGAACAATTGTGAGCTTAATAGAGCTGTACAGTATGCTGCTTTTTTAATCTTCAAATCTTTTTTTTACATTGTACAGTACTGTCATCTTCACAACTTTTCTTATAAACACCAAAAATAAAAATGTATATCTTTTATTCTATACAGTATGTATTATTTATTATTCAATGCTTTCAACTTTTGCAACAGTACTACTGTTTTTCTTTTACTGGTATGCGCATGCGTGTACTGTGTACTGTGCTGTATGTCTCATTTTGACATTTTTTTTAAATAACAGGTAAGAGAAATGCCCTTGCATTACAATACAGTATGTGAAGTGCAATGCTTTGTGGAACTATTAATAAGAATTTCAGGTATGCAATAGGGGGTCGGTCAAAAAATAAATTTTATTTTTTAATTCAAGTTTTACAAATATATATTTTTGGGGGTTATCGACATGGGCTTGCATAGCAATTATGGATAGTATGGGATTCAAACAGTACTGTTGCATTTTAATTCCACACTAGTCATGTATGTTATTTCTGAGATGGGTGGCATACTGCAGTACTGTGATTTTTATTTGGGGGTGTGGGGATTAAAAAATTAGGATGACCTGTTGAGAATATGTTTTTGAACTACAGCTTTGAACTTCATACAGCTTGCACAGCTCGCACCCCCTCCCCCCCCCGCACACACACACGGCTCAAGGATTTCAACTTCTTATCAACACCTCTGACAAACCATGCACCATGCCACTCATGCGCAAGTGCGATAAGCTAAGCCCTTCTAACTTGCCTTTTCTTCAACACAACACTCCCCCCCCCCTACTAGTAATAAGATTAACATGTTGTGCGAGATACAGGCTGAGCAAAGCAAGCCCTTCTAAAATTGCTATTGTACTGTAACAAAACAAGTCAACTTGAAGTTCAAAGCTTATCAACAACACAACAACAGAGCCCTCCAACAGAGCCATTCAGGTAAATGTACTGTTGCTTGATTATCATGAGCTGGGCAGAAGACATGTTGGATAATCCTTAATGCAGGAAAATAGTATTTTTCTATAGAATTTTATTGCATTATTAACAGAAATTATTTATTAAACAATAAAAATATAATAATTTTATAAAACATTTTTTGTTTTTCTATATATTTTTTCCCAAACTAATGTGGAGTGCAATGCTTTGTTTGTTGAACTGTTCATAAGAATTTCAGGTCTGCAAGAGGGGGTCGGTTTAAAAAAAATAGATTTTATTTTTTAATGCATTATACAGTAAAAAAAAATACAATACAGTAGCTCTTGTCTTTCGCTTCATTATGGCATTGTGAGATGGTGGGAGATCGGGGAGAGAGGGGGCAGCAGCTCTGAAAATACAGTATTTCAAAAGATTTTTTTTAAAACAATTTTTTTGGGGTCAAGAACGAAATTCTAAGCGTGACCTCTTAATCAAGAAGGAGAGAGTGCCTGGGTATCCGTAGCTGTTTTCCTACCGGCGGCGCAACCGGAAGTGACGTGACGGCCCCAAGACCGGAAGTGACGAGACGGCTCCAGGCTGAAGTGTACCGTGGCGGTTTGCTGACACAGAGACGCTGTGATGTGGTCTTGAGATCACCACCGTCAATGCTGTTTTCCCATTGGGATTCTGTAAGCCTCCACTTTTATCATTTTTGGATAAACTGTATTTTATTGGATACTGCATGTGTGCTTCTCTTTTCTAAAGATTATCTCCTCCAAATTGTTCCTGCTGATATATCATATTAGGCATTGGCCTTAGTATGTGGTGCCCAGCTGGGAGCTCCTTATAACATATTTTGCTACAGGTTGCACTATGTTTGTCTTTTTTTCTTTTTAAAGGTATCTACGCTCCCCTGGTTTTTTCTTCCTATGTTTCGTGTGGACCTTGAAACAGTCCGTCTAAGGGTTTGAGTGTCTTTATTTTTACTTTGTATTTTGTGTTCACCTTCACATTTATATACATAGTTTTTCCATTAAGTGTTTATATATTATATTATTCACTGTGTTTAGGTATTGAGCGCCATCTTGTGTGTTCCATATAACTACTGAGAGAGGGTTGGAGAGGGGGTGTTGTGTAAGATACTGGCTGGTTTGTACATGCACACTGCACACTGTACTATTATCTTACACATCCCTCCTCCCCTTCCTTTTTTCATTGCGGCAGTTCTGAAAATGAAAAGAAACAATAAATGCAGACATGGTTAGTTTGAGTGTCATACAGTACTTACAGTGCTGTAAAGTGCCTGTATCATACTTACCTGTGCCTGATTAACAGAAATAAATGATCAAACAATAACAATATTTCAATACAATAAAAATAAAAAATAAAATGATTAAACGCATTAAACCATAAATCCATTTTTTTTTGGTAAACTTTTGCACTACTGTAGAGTTTGGGAAAAGTCGTTAGTAAGAGGGATGCCACTCCAAGCACGAGCCCTTGTATGCCTCAACAGGCCATTTATAGTGTCTCTCACAGCTCTCATAGGGTAGGGGTAATAAGGGTAGGGGTAACACGGACATAACGCTCCACTTCATTCAAAATGGTCTTTCCTAAATTTGCTGGCAGAGCCCTCTTTCTTTTATTTCCTTCATAATTTACACTGTGGATCCAACCGCTGTACATCTCAAAACTGACGTGGTGTTTAAATATTGACAGGGCAAATTTATGGGCTGCACCAGTACTTCCAGTCTTGTATTTCTCCCGGGCGTGCTGGGTCAGGTCGGTCAAGATGATGTCCGGCAGCGTTACAATCCTGGATGCTGGGGTACTTCTGGCAGCGGGCAATGGTAGGCGGTCTGGGAGGATTCTTTCCTCCTGTCGTGGCCTTACCGGAGTTGTCATCTCGTCCTCAAAGGCATACTGGTACAGATGATCTGGTGACGGATGGGGTGAGCATGGAGGGCTTGGTGAAGGAAGCGTGAAGGTCACATCATGCCGGTCACCCTCCTGCTCCTGCGTCGGACATACTGGTACAGGGACAGGAACTCGCAGGAAAGAATACATCCCCACAATCTTCCTTTCCATCTTCTCCATTATCCTTTCCATCTACTCCATGTTCCTTTCCATTTTCTCCATGCGCATATCCATACTCAACATGGTCTCCAAAAGATGATCAACCTTTTGATCCGTGCTGAAACATTTGCGTAGGTGGATGGTGGAGGAGGTGACCATGCGGTGGTCAGGAGAACAGCGTTGAGGATGGTTGGTGGAGGAGGTGACCAGGAGAACAGCATCGAGGATGGTTGGTGGAGCTAGTGACCAGGGGGTTGGCAGGTGAACAGCCTAAATGATGGGTTGTGGAGCAGGTCGGCAGGGGGTTGACCGGAGAGCAGCCTCAATGATGGGTTGTGGAGCAGGTCAGCAGGGGGTTGACAGGAGAACAGCCTCAATGATGAGTTGTGGTGCAGGTCGGCAGGGGGTTGACAGGAGAGCAGCAGCATCGAGGATGGGTTGTGGAGCATGTTGGCAGGGGATTGACAGGAGAGCAGCAGCGTCGAGGATGGGTTGTGGAGCAGGTGAGCGGGGGGTGGTGCAAGGAGAGGATCGGGACTCCACTTGACTTACACTGTGCTAAGGGCGCCGAATTTCTTCTTCACAAAATAAGGCCCAGGGGTCTTAACCTTTCGAGCCTTTGGAACATTTTCTTTATTCTGCTTTGGTTTTTGCTTAGGTTTTGGCTGGGAAACAGCTTCCGCCTTTCCCTTGGCCGGCACGCCAGAAGCAAGCTGGTTCCTGCGTCCGTAGAATCAGGGGCGATCCATGGAAACAGAAGGACGAATGCACAATGCAGTATCTGGACAAGAGCAAGTTCAGATAGAGATCAGTGTGTGAGAGTCTATGCAATTTATCTAACCTTTTATTTGAAAATTTTGGGAGGCATGGACACCAGGTGCAGGTAAATAAAAATAGAAGAAGTTGTTGTGATTGGCCCCTGCAGACGCAGACGCACTTACCAGAACTCCCTCCTACTGTCTCTGTACGTTCTCCCTACCTACCAATTAGATTGTAAGCTCTTCGGGGCAGGGAATCCTCTTCCTTAATGTTACTTTTATGTCTAAAGCACTTATTCCCATGATCTGTTATTTATATAATCGGTTATTTATGTGATTACCACGTGTATTACTACTGTGAAGCGCTATGTACATTAATGGCGCTATATAAATAAAGGCATACAATACAATACAATACAATATTGCGACTGTGTTGCCTATTGTTATACAACATAATGGCCAGGCCTCGGGAAAGTAATAAGGCACAGGTAAGTATGATACAGGTAAGTATAGCCCTAAAAATAATAATGTCTGCATTTATTGTTCTTTTCATTTTCAGAAGTGCAGCAGTGAACAAAGGAAGGGGGGCGGGGTTTTAAGATAATAGTACGGTGTTCATTTACAAACCAGCCTGTATCTTACACAAACCCCCCCTCTCTCACCCTTTCTCAGTAGTTACTGTATAGAAATTTGTTCTTGCCCCCCCAAAAAATTGTTTTTAAAAAAAGCTTGAACTTCAAGTTGACTTGTTTTGTTACAGTACAATAGCAGTTTTAGAAAGGCTTGCATAGCTCAGCATGTATTTCACACAACATGTTAATCTTATTCCTAGTGGGGGGGGAGTGTTGTGTTGAAGAAAAAGGAAGTTAGAAAGGCTTAGCTTATCGCACTTGTGCATGCGTGGCATGGTTTGTAAGAGGTGTTGATAAGAAGTAGAAATCCTTGAGCCTTGTGTGTGTGCGGGAGGGGGGAGGGGGTGCAAGATGTATGAAGGATTACCTGTACTGCAGTTCAAAGAAATATTCTCAACTGGTCATCATAACTTTTTGATCCCCACACCCCCAAATAAAAATCACAGTACTACAGTATGCCATCCACCTAAGAAAGAACGTACATGACTAGTGTGGAATTAAAAAGCAACAGTACTGTTTGATTCTCATAATATCCGGGATTGCTATGCAAGCCCATGTGGAGAAAAGAAAACAATAACTTTTTTTTCAGTCTTGAACTTCTACTGGGAAATCATACAGTATACGCATGCGCAGGAATGTACTATAAGGCAACGCTCAGGAAGATTCAAGACAGAAAGCCATCCATTACAAATGAATGGTGTGGGAGAGGTGTACTGTAGATAACAAGTTGAAATCCTTGAGCCTTGTGTGTGTGCGGGGGCGAGACCATTGTATGATGTATTATCAGTTCAAATAAATATTTTCAAAAGGTCATCATAATGTTTAATGGGCAGAAATGTGATACTGTGACACGCCTATGCGTTTCTCACGGCTCTGTGTATAATACAGATACAGTACACACGCTGCTCTGCGTACTGTATGCTACAGATACTGCACAGTACAGAACACACGCTGCTCTGTGAATAATACAGACATTGAACTGCTATTGGATTTTTATGACAACAACTCGCGATCACCCACTTGAGTTTCTCGACGGTATTGCAGACAACGCTAAAATGCCCTTTTCTGACCTGGACATAACGATAAACAAGCCGCGTGTTTAAATCGGCACGATTCAAATAAATTGCGCGCTATTGCATGGGTATTCCGATCTACACACCGCGTTAAATGTTCGAATAACGGCCGTCCCATCAGTATGTGCTTGGTGTAACCACCGTAGGATCAGAACACATGTAATCAGGGAAATACATTGCAACCAAAAGGGGAATACACATTGTACTGAGGCAGTGGAATACATACACATTTAACCATTATCACAGTTAACCCCTCGCCTCCCACACGATGGTAGGGGTGGCCAGCTGGGGGGTAACCCCTTTATTACTGGGCATCCCACCCCCTCCCGTGTCAATCCCCCCTTCTATCAATAACAAAAGAACTACAGACTGCAATGCAGCCATTACGAAGAAGGTAAAGACATGATTGTAAATTTGGAAGAAGAGGCTGTAACGAAAATGGGGTAATCAGCGCATTAATAAAGGCAGTATGCTCAGCTGGTTACCCCTATTTCATATTGGGAGGGGTTAATTTTCTATGCACTACACATGTACTATTTTCCCCTCTGTACCTTATTGTCCCCGTTTTGTAGGATTGTATAGGACTGCAATACTGTATTACATTGCCTCTCTGCCTTACTGGTTTTGGGCACAAGATGCTGCCATGAGAGCCAAACCGCAAGTTAATTGGAGAAGCGTGGCGCGGTCTCTTTGTTCCATTGAGGAACACAGGTATCCATTACTGATGCTTGAACTCGCAACCGCAAGGTCAATTGAATCAAAGGGTTAAGGTTTCCAGTCTCAAGTGGGTATCGGATACAATGTATCCCGTCCCGGTTATTAGCGTAACTTGCAAGGCAGCCGAAATTTGCCGTGGGAACTCGGTCAATTGACATGGGAACTCGGTTAACCGCAAATCAATTGACGTGAGAAGCCCATATCCCAGCATTGCCAGCTCAAGGAGAAGCCCTAACTTGGGAACGGGAAGGGCTAGCAACTTGAAATTTGGTGTGCAGCCCCAGAGTAGCACTCCAAGAACACAAATATTAAAAATATATCTTTAGGATAAGTGGAACCTATATTTTTAATAAAGTGTCTTTCTGGGTGCAGTTTAAATGTACAGGCAGGATGAGGTTTTTTCTACTGTCATTGTAATGCACCCAGGGACCAAATGTTTTAACACCCATGAGCTGGGGCACTTTCTTATGCAGACTTCATAGACCCCCTGTTGGGGCAGTGCCTATGAATCTAAGGGAGTGTTGCATATGAAAGCCCCAGAGCCAGGATGTGTGAATTAGCCGGGATGCCCGCTGAATGGGAGATCCTGTTAGCCATCTGGGCTAGTTCACACCCTGAGTCCAACTCCCAGCCTAAGAAACACCAGGTAAAAAGGGAGTACACATAAGGTAAGCAGCCAAGGTGTCAGTGTTGCACAGGTGCTGTATTAACCAGAAATCCCTGTAGTGCCCACTCTGCAAACTGTGGGCAAGTTGGGGATTGGTGAGTGGGAAAATTCCCACGAAGGGGATTGGACGGGTATGTTGGAGATATGATATATCTGTGTACATGCTCCCCGAGCTATCCCCGTTGTCTTTCTTTTACGATGTTATTGAATTTCCACCGCGTTTCTAATTGCGGATAAGAGCAGCAGCAACGACTCTGGAACGCAACGAGTTAATTTCATCGGAACCAAGGACAGAACTCTGCTTCAGGATTTCGTTAGAGCTGGGGGTTATCTAACGAACCCCAACGGACCCGAACAAACTTTGCCATATTCAAGGACATATTGGCTGGCACGGTGCGCCCCTTGCAAAAGGACTGCAATTTTAAAAGACATTACTCCGGTGCTTTATTTCATTTCTGAACATTTTATCCTGTTCTTTCCCTCAGTAAGTATATTCTAAGGTATCGTGTGTCTGTCTATTAAGGAAATAAATGTCAGTTTATTTTGCTCAACTTGTGTGTTCAATCTTGTACTCCAAAATATAAATCGGGACAGAGGCGAACTATTGTATTTTTGTACTATTCATTTTTCCATGATTATCCTGTACAAATAAAATTGTTCCTTCTCTAAATTCATGATAATCATTTGAACTGTGTGTGTGTGTGTGTGTGTGTGTGTGTGTATGGGTGTGTGTGTTGTGGTGTGTGGTGTGGTGTGTGTGTGTGTGTGTGTGTGTGTGTGTGTGTGTGTGTGTGTCTGTGGGTGGTTGGGGGTGCATGCTGGAATATTAGTTCAATTAAATCTTTTAAACAGGTCATCAAAGTGTTTTGAACTCAACACCCCCAAATAAAAATTACAGTATGCCATCCACCTCAAAGTACAGTACAAAGGGAGGGGTTAGTCGCCCACAAGTTGCTTATACATGCACTTGCAGGCAATTAGGCCAAATATATTTACACCTTAATAGTGGGGCCCCCATAGGAGCCCCCATATTACCATTCACTTCACATGTAAGTGTTCTCATTTGTATTAACCAGTTTTAACTGCACTAGACATATAAGCACATGCTTGGACATTTTAACCTCATTTGGGGCATTTTCACATATTACTAGTTGCAGTCAGTGTAGGGACCTGCCTATGAGACTTACCTTGGCGTTTGGTGGCAGGCTTAGGCATTATTTGATCAAAGGATGTAACTAAAAGTCTCCTTTATCTCATAGGTTTGCACACCATGTATATATATTTATTTCACATATAATGTTAACCCATTAGGTAGAAGCGCAGGGATTCACTTTCCGTTTTGAAATTCACATTGAATGAGAATTCATTCTCGTCAAAGCCCCATATGAGTTTCAACAAGTTTCCAACGAAACACATACTTGCATGCGCCTAAATGTGATGACACGTTTATGCGTTTTAGCAAGGTTCCAATGAGCCATGCACGCAAGCGCCTAAATGTGATGACACGTTTATGCGTTTTAGCAAGGTTCCAATGAGCCATGCACGCAAGCGCCTAAATGTGATGACACGCATATGCGTTTTAGCAAGGTTTCAATGAGCCATACACGCAAGCACCTAAATGTGATGCCACGCATATGCGTTTTCAACCAGGTTCAAATGAGAAACACACACGCATGCGCCTAAATGGGATGACAAGCATATGCATTTCAACAAGGTTACAATGAGACACACATGCATGTGCCTAAATGTGATGACACGCATGTGCGTTTTGAAAGTATTGAATAATACTGCAGCTTTAAACTTGAACTGCAGCTTTAAACTTAATACTGTACTGTACATTGTATTTACCTTCATTATAAACTTTGCCAAACGGGTGGAGATGAGCCACTGGCACTCCCGTAGTCTGCATTATAGTTGACAGGTGATAGCTGGCCTGCTACACCTGTAGTTGACAGCTGATGTAGCTGGAAAACTTTTTGGTACACGCAAGCTTGCTGGTACCTGTACATGAAATCAGGCTCAGTCTGTAAATTTTGTAGGTATTCCGGCGGGGAAAGATAGCAAGGATTGCCGTTCACCAGGTTTTCACTGATGGTCATACCGTTATTGTAAACCGGTGCTGGCGCATTTGCCGGCGCATTTGCTGGCGCTATTACATTACTGGATTTGGATTGACAAATCTTATATGGACTAAACCCGACCTTTCACCTTTTGAAGTTGCCATGATCAAACATACTGTAAAAATCAGGAACCATACCCCAATACCCTCTTGTATCTCCAGCAGGAACAGGCAATGCGAAAAGAAGACTGATCGTTACTTAAGGTTTTTGTTATCGAACACTTCAAACCACGAACGTCAGGTGAAAATTTGTAAAAATCGTAGTTCGAAATGAAATATTCATATATTTCGGCTACATTCGCCATGTTATCTGCTGCAGCATTAATTGCAGAAAATATTAAAAATGGATAACTACGGTCAGGTTTTTTATACATTTACGGTGAACACACGGTGTACAGTCCAGTCAGCAATTGTGCAAAAATACTGTAGGAATGTAGAAAAAAGCCCACAGCTTTGAGTTTTATAAGTTTTTATTATGAAGCTCCTACATTTGGTAACGTCTTCAAGGTCGAATCACAATGGACCACTGTGGCAGACTTGGTTTTTATCTGGTTTTAAACACCTGCAAACTGACACAGTAGCACAGACAGAACTTTTCTGAAGCCAGGGTCACGTTTGATGTGTGAATGGCTCCCGATAGCATTAACTCAGTTCCCTTTTAAATCACTCCAAGCCCTGTAATATTTCCTCCACTTTATTGGGAAAAGCAGCAGAATACAGATACTTGTGTAGTGAAAATGGATTGGAAAAAAGAATCGCTAGCGTCCAAAAAAGCACCATCAGCTCACCGAATGGAGGGCTAAAAAAGTTTATTAAGACTACATAAAAATGAAAACAAGGACAAACAAAAAACTAGTACATACAGCCCTACGCGTTTCAGGCTCCTTAGATTATTAGTTAGAAACCGGTAAAAAGAGATGGCCTCACCATGGGAGATGAACAGAGAAGGGTCCTGTACTCACTGTCTCCAGGGTGGAAAAGGAAGTGAGGGGCAGTGTGGGTAAAGGGAATAGTCTAGGGGCAGACTATCTCTGAACAAACAGGAGGGGGGGGCAGACTAGCCCATTCTGGTGAGGATCTCAGAAACTGCAGTAGCAGCACGCTGATTTCATGCCCAGAGGCAAGAAATGCAACATAGTTACATGTCACACAGGCACAGTATGTGTATGCAAACTCCATGCAGCTGAAATAAGAACTGACAGGCAGAAGCTGCAAAGGAAAGAAGGGGGTGAACCAAAAATGTAGTTCTTGTTCCAAGACAAGAACTGTACATAGCATAATGCATTAATTTCTGCCACCTGGCGGATACGTGAAGAATGCACCCAAAGAAATCGGAAACCATTAAATTGAAACAGATCAACAGCGGTAAACCGCGGGTAAAGCTGGCGGTGTGTAATCGGCGTGAACGCGGGAATGTGGCAAGAATACCGCGTGGAGTACAGCAGCGCACACGAAAACGGTGCCATGATTTCTTAAAATAATGGCCGCTGCATCTGTATGAGTTATCTAGGATAACAAATGTAGCAGCTGTTTTTGCACCTGCTGGTGCTAGCCACTGGGGGCAGTAGCCCGTTACTGAGACCCCACTTCATGCGGGGAAGATTTATAAAAATGGTGCATTATGTAACGTATGTCCCACTGCACAGTGCCAGTGGGAATAATAGTGTGTGGCACAGTATATCGGTACATTAATAATATTATTTATACTGTTTGAACATTATTAGGACCTTCAACATTTTCTTTAGCACTCAGAGGTACAAACAGCCTCAGCACTGAAGCAGTTAAGTAATATTTGCACACTATAATTGTCTCCTCATTATCTCTCCCTCAAACATACACTTTGTACCCGACTGGTGCTTAATGGAATTGCTATGAGCAATATTAGGGCATTTATTCTACATACGCCAAAGCACAAGTTTGGTTCAATAGGATTTTTCAGCCAAAGGTCCCACATGGCGGCTTCAGCATATATAGAATTACCCCCTTGGTCTTGGAGAGTATTTAGTATGGAACACAATTTAGGATTTACATGATTTCCTAACGTTACAGACAAACACGCACACGTACCTGCCACGGATGTAAAGTATGTTTCAGACTGGCTTTGTCAACCATGGAATACAGAGAGGAGTCAACTGAGAACAGGACATGCAAAGCCTGAGCCAGCGCATGGACTGCTGTGTAAATACTGTATGTCATTCTGAAATTCTCTACATCATACACGTGAGGAGGAAGGGATTGCAGTGTTTCATTCCCTGTGCAATTAGGGAACATTAAAACAAAGCTCAAATCTATAGAATAAATAGGAACACACTTAAATGCCCCCATCCAGAAATCTCTCAACACAAAATCATCTGGATCTTTAATGGGCTCCAATTAATCAAGACATCCTTAATAAATAAAACCGGGGAATCTCATCCTTTATGTACTGAGAAGGATAACGATCCATTTAAGACCCTACAAAGTGCAGGTGGAATATAACTAGTAAAATACGACACAGAGGCTGAAAAAATCCAAACCTTCCCTGGCTGATCTTCATGATAATAACACTTTATAAATTCCTCTAGAATATCTCTTGCACAATAGATTATCACCACTCTGGCAGAGGAATTTGCTACGGAATATGTAATATCTCGTAAAGTGTCTGACAGGAAGTTGTCTTTTTTAGAGATTACGTGTAGAAATGCCACACAGCCGCCACTGCTGGTAATCAGCTCTTTCAGTTCTTGGCTTCCTGTTTGACTATTGTCATCGTCTGAAGCCAGGATCCCCACCCAGGTCCAGCCAAATTGTTGGAGCAGCTTGACGATTGCTTGGTGCTGATTGCGCTCATTGGGGACCGTCCGAAAGAGGTATGGGAACTGCAACCGGTCATTGAAGATTGGATCCATTGACCCATAGCTGACCTGTGGGAAACAAATATTCCACATCTCTATCAGTAAATAGAATAAAGTAGGAGTCTGTAATTTGATAGAAAAAAAACAATATATATGCTGCAATAAAAATCCATAAGGAGTATAATTTTACATGTCCACATACAGTATATTCAGGTGCCCATATTCTGGAGAAATATTAATTGCATCTCTGGTTTTAATGCTGCAACTTTAGTGAATAATGAGCTGTCCGAAAGGAGACCCAAATGGATCAGTTAAATAAATAAGAAGTTAATGGGCTGTATGGATGTGTTATTTCCAGCCAAAAAAAGCAAATATTAATTACATATAAACTGTGGCACAGGTTGAATTCGGCACTCAAATAACATGCCATGTTCTCTATCATAAACATCACATATAATGCAAACACTGTATCTTAATGTAATGTATTCACATATAATGCAAACACAGTATCCTATTGTAATGTACAGTGGCGGCCGCCTTTAGCCTCCTGCGGCCACCACCGCGGGATTTTTAAAAACGCGGCGCGCAGCTTTTTTTCTTCAGGTTTCCCGCACCGCGGGCGCTTTCAATGATAAGCGCCATTAGCGCTTATCTGATGATGCGGCCGCCGCGCAGGAAACTCCGCAAGAAATGGAGATAATCCCTGCATTTATCCGGATAAGTAGGAGGATAAAGGCGGCCACAGGTCAGTAAATAAAGGTATTATGCTGCCGGGTGCCCCTGAGTAATAGGGTAAATATGAAGTGTCAGCCCACTGCGGGTTCAGAACCTGTAAATAACTTAGAATTGTCTGTGTGTGTCTGGCTAGGGATAAGCGGACCACACGCGCTAAAATGAGCTACATTGAATGACTGCGTCACCGTTAATGCATTGGTTCCGAGAATTGCAACCACACATACCAGATCACTGTATTTAGGTCAATTGGATAAGTGGGATTGCGGTTAGGGTTGTTCCGCACATTGCTACACTGAATCATGGCCTAAACCACAGGTTAATTGGATAAGTATGGCTACGGTCATTGTCACGGTAGACCAGGTCTTATCTACAAATTAATACCAGGATTCTGCCCTGAGCACACAAGTTGAGTAAAATAAATTGTAATTTATTTCTTTTCAGACAGACACGCAAATCTTCACAATATATGCTCAATAAAACACTTACTGGGATGGGGGAACAAAATCAATTGTCCTTGGAATGAAACAAAGTCTCTGGGTACCCCTGCACGCAACTTGCCACCCCAATATTTCCGCCACAAGGAAAAAGTTTGTTCAGTCCTTACAGGGTTCGTTCGGGAACCCTTAGCTCTAACGAATTCCAGAAGAGGGGGTTGATCCTTGGTTACAATATTATTAACCCCTCACAATCCGGAACCACTGACGCAGGAACTTGGTCAAATCGTTGTTAAATCAGGTGAATCTGCTAGGGACTGGCCATCAGGCATTTTTATAGGGTTGAGATTCCTATACCTTGCATACAAAGCCAATCCTGCCCGTGGCAACATGTCACGATGGACACAACTTTATCAACACATTTATATTTTTGGGTACTCGATATAACAGAACAAGGAGCAAAATAAAGTGTGATTTATTTCCTTAGAGACAAAACAGAGTAGGGGGAGCAAGGGATAAGTAAAAGCACAAATGGAACAGATAATGACGAGCAGTATACTACAGTTGGTATATTACAGTTTAAACCCAGTGTGGGGGGGTGGGGGGTTAGGATGGTAAATGAATAATGAAAAAGACGTAAGCTGTCTAGTAAATGCTTACACGGCCTTGTGCAAACACCATCCCAAGTTGGTATCTTTGTAGTGGATGGTGCCCCTTCTGCAATGAAGTGCAGGGGGGGAACTTAGTAACAATAAATATCAATAAGTACTCACACGGCCCAGTGTGAGTAAAGGTGCAGGGCAGATGTCTTTCAGGTAAACACCTATGACCCCCGTCAGGGGTATTTCAGGTGTGCTGCGCACACTCCTGCTGGCAGGCAGGAAGTTCAATGCGGGTCTTTTTCTTAATCTTCCCGTTCTGGGTTCCTTCCCCTCCCCGTTTCAGTAAGGGGCGTGGGTGAGGCAAAAATGATATAGAGGGATCAATAATGCTTTTTAAAACATAAAAGTTTATTAGACATAAAATGGGATCCGCAAAAAATGCACTCACATAGTATATACAGTTTCCTGGTGCGCTCCCGTGGCTGTGGTTGGCAGTGGTCCCGGCCGTTCTCTACTCCGCGTCCGGAGTCGGAATAGGTGGCTGTTCCTGGCGCGGCTGTGACTGCAAACTGACTCCTTCAGCTACGGAAGCCCCAAAGTTCCAAACTTGATCACTGAATTAGAGCTGAATTCCGTAGTTTGGGGTAATTTCTTGGTTGCGTTGTTATTAACCCCTTACATACCGGAACTGTGCCGCTGCGCTTGAACGAAATCCTCTGTGAAGCGTGGTTACATCTTTACTCATCAGAAGAATAAAGAAGAACGAACAATGGGGATAGCTCGTCTGGCACAGTTATTGGGTGCTTTGTACCATCCTTAACCTGTGCACCCAATCTCCCTCGTGGGAACAGTTAACCCACCAATAGCCGTGTTGCCCACAGTTTGCAAAGCCGGGCAAAAAGGCTTCCCGGTTTGCAATGCGCATGTGTTGGCTTGACACCTGGGCAACTTAGCATACCTGGGGTACACCCTTTTTCTGACGCCCCCTAGTCTGAGGTTTGGCTCGAAGGTGCCACTGGCCAAGCATGTGCCACTCTGCAACATCCTGGCCAGTTTCACACCTTGGATCTCTGGGCCATTTCATCCCTGCATTTTCCATAGACGTAGAGGCTCGCACTCAGCGGGGCCCCTTTGAAATGCATGATGGAAAATACTCCCAGCTCATTCACTCTTAAATGTATTACCATGCTAAAGGAGTTTTTCCTGGGCTTACGGAAACAGTTCCTGCCTATAAATTTTAAATGCCCAGTTTTCATACACTTTAATAAAACATTATGTTCTGGGTGTATTATCACTGTAATTATTTTATATGTGATGTTATGTTTTATTTTATTATGTGCACACCAAAAGCCAGCCTTGGTGCCTCCATTCTCGAGTTAGCCCTCCTACCTGAAATGCCGACTTGTGGGAGCCAGAATTCTCAGGTCAATTGACACAGTTCCCACGTCAATTGACTGTCCGCCATTCACGTTGGAAAGTTAACTGAGGAACGAATACATTCTATCGGAAAGACCAAGCCAATTGACTTTTGGTTACAGTTCAAATCGATAGAAATGGGTACCCATACGTCAAACAGCCTGTTTAACCACAGCCACACTTCTTCAATCAGCGCTTGCTGCGGTGCTCTCTACTCCATCTTGTGTCGCAACAGGAGTATAGCATGCAATTTATTTTCTTTTCAATACAGCAGGCCAGAAATAGCCTGCAAATGGGAGTAAAAAGGAGTGGACAGGGCAAATAAAGCAATGCATAGCAAATAATTTTAACCCCTTCATTCCCAATGTGAGTTGGGGATGATCAGCCAGGTATAACACCTTATTTAGGCCTGATCACCCCCCGTACTCGTCAGACCTCCCCCACTCAAAGCACAGGGACTGCCCTTACCACCTCGTCCAGTGGCTGGGCTGCCCTGCCAGCTCTTAAGGTCAGAATGTCCTGAGGGTTATCTTGGTGGTGAAGGCCATCCGCATTGCCATGCTCACTCCCCTTCTTGTGCTGGATGGTGAAATCAAATTCCTGTAAGGCCAGGCTCTAGCGTAAGAGTTTAGCATTTCCCCCCGACACCCTCTGTAACCAACTCAAGGGATTGTGGTCTGTAATCACAGTAAAAGGTCTGCCATAAAGATACGGCTGTAATTTCTTTTGAGCCCATACTATGGCCAGACACTCCTTTTCAATGATGGCATATGCCACCTCTCTGGGCAGCAACTTGCGGCTCATATACCCCACTGGGTGTTCTTTGCCCTCCTCCCCCACTTGGCTGAGTACAGCCCCAATTACATAGTCCGAGGCATCAGTCTGCACCAAGATCTTTTTTACATAGTCTGGTGCAGCCAAAATGGGAGCGCTGGCGAGTGCAAACTTTAATGCCTGATAGGAGACCTCACAGGCAGGAAACCAGACTACCAGCACAGATTGTCACTTCTGGGAAAGTCAGTCAGGGGTTTGGCAATGGCAATATACTGAGGGACAAACTTTCTGTAGTAGCCGGCGGTGCCTAAGAAAGTCATGATTTTTTCTTGGTTTTGGGGAGCGGGCCATTTCACTATAGCTTCAACCTTAGCTGGTTCTGGCTTAAGATGCCCACCACCCATCCGGTGCCCTAGGTACAGTTCTTCTGCCATCCCTACTAAGCATTTGGTGGGTTTCAACGTGAGTCCCGCTTCCCTAATCCTGGCTAGCAACGCAGCTACATGTACTAAGTTTGAGTCCTACGAGTTACTAAAGACAGAAATGTCGACCAGGTATTCCCTTGCAAACCCTTGCATACAAGCAATTGACCAGACGTTGAAAGGTAGCCTGTGCATTTTTTATCCCGAATGGCATCACTAGAAATTCATAGAGGCCACTTGGGGTAATAAATGCCGACTTCTCTCTAGCCTCCTGGGTCAACGGAATCTGCCAGTAACCTTTACTGAAATCCATAGTGGTCAGATACTTTTCCACCGCGAGTTCATCCAGCAACTCATCCATGCGGGGCATGGGATAAGCATCTGACACCATCCCTGCGTTGAGCTGTCGGTAGTCCACACAGAACTGGGTGGTCCCATCCTTCTTAGGCACCAGGACTTCCGGACAAGCCCAAGGGCTCTGGGACGGTACAATTATCCCTAGGGCCAGCATCTCTTCTACCGCCCTCTCAATACTGTCCTTAATTTCTGCAGACACTCTGCAAGCATGCTAATGCAGATGTCTCAGATCTCCTGTCAGCACTGGGTGATCTGCAATGTGTGTCTTCCCTGGCTTTTCTGAGAACAGAGCCCTATACTTTTCTAGAATAGCTCTGGCGTCTGCATGATACTCAGCTGAGACACTATCTCAACCTGCTCTACTGTACCCCCCTGCCTAGCCTCCCCCAGGAGATCAGGCAGAGCATTGCTCACTGGATCCCCCATCGATGGGCTGCAAATTGCCAGCACCGATGCCGCACTAGTTGCTACTGTATGTACTCCTTGAGCATGTTGATATTATAAGTTTTGGTTATCCCTGTCTCCTCATCTACCTGTACAATGTAGTTGCACTCATTCATCTTTCACCGTACAGGGTATGGTCCCGACCAGGCAGCCAATAATTTGTTCTCCAGAATGGGCTTGAGAACAAGCACTTGCTGTCCTGGGATGAACTCTCTGCTATGGGCATTCTGATCATACAAAGTCTTCTGCTTGATCATACAAAGTCTTCTGCTTGGTCTGAGCAGCCCTAAGGTTGTCCTGCGCCAACCCAATAAGCATCTTTAACTGGTCTCTGAGATATATCACATACTGAAGCACAGAAGCATCAGTATTGGTAGTCTCCCCTTCCCATCCATCCCGGAATAGGTCCAGAGGTCCCCGTACCCTGCGACCATATAGCAGCTCAAAGGGAGAGAAGCCTGTAGATTCTTGCGGTACCTCTGGGTACGCAAACAGCAAGTGCTACAGGTGAATCTCCCAGTCTTTTCCCTCTGCCTCTATAAAGGTTCGAAACATCTGCTTCAGGGTACCGTTGAACCTTTCACATAGTCTGTTAGTTTGGGGGTGGTAGGGGGTCGTGCTTCAACCCCCACGCATCCCAGAGACACTGGAGCAATTCACTCATGAATTGCAACCCCTGATCAGTTAGGATCTCACTAGAGAAACCTACCCTAGAAAAAATGGTTAACAGAGCCTTAGCTACTGCCGTCGCATCAGTAGTGGCAAGCACTACCTCCTCAGGGTACCGGGTGGCAAAGTCCACCACCATGAGGATGTAGCGCTTCCCGGCCCAGCTGGGAACCAGGAGGGGTCCCACGAGGTCCATGGCTACTCTCTGGAAGGGTTCCCCTATTACCGGTAACGGATTCAGGGGTGCCTTCACACGATTGCCCGCCTTACCCACTCGCTGGCAGGCATCACAGGACCAGCAGAAATCTGTCACAGCCCTGGATGACCCCGGCCAGTAGTAACGCTGCAACAGCCGGCTCTCCTCCGAACGACCCCCTGATGCCCCGCTAGTGGAATAGAGTAGGCTACCTGCAACAACTGCTACCTAAACTCCATGGGCACCACTAGCTGTCATTTACTGGTGCTTCATCTAACACCGTCAGACCTCATCTAACCCTGTTGTACCTTGCTCTCTATGCAGGAGCCCGCAGTGCCACAAGTAGTAATCAGACCCGTCCCCTGGCTTAGACTCAGACGGCTGAAGTCGTATGCCCTCCAAGCTGGTGTCTGATTGCACCGCATCCCTAAACTGGGCACCTAACTCTGGCCATCCGCTTGTCAAGGCTAAGTTGGGGGGAATGGGAACAGGTAAAGTGAACAGTAAGTCAGGATCAAAATGCGACTTCGTTTTCCTTACCTGTCTGGTCTCCGCAGAGACTGCTGGAACTGTATATCCCAAATTCAGGGGGACAGGGGCTGGTTCTGCTGTGAACCTTGCTGACTGGCTCCTGGTGATCGCTGCAACAGGGGCCAGCCCAGTTGTAAAAATGCAGGTAACGTGCCCCAGGTCATTGCCAAGTAGGACCTTGGCGTCTAACCCGGGCAATACCCCCACCTCCCTCATGCCACGTCCGGCACCCCAATCCAAAAAGACCCGGGCAACCTGGATGGACCACGGTCCTCCATCAAGCATGGTCACTTGCATTCCGGTGCCCGGGAGCAAATCCTCTGGCCACACCATATCAGGGCAAACCAGAGTCACGGTGGCACCGGAATCCAGCAAGCCATCCGCCTGCCGGTCTCTGATGGTCAGGGACCTTCCGCAGATGCTTCTGCAGGACATCGTTGGGCTGCATCCCGACTGGTGCAACCTTATGTTCTCCGATCTCCGCTGCTGGTCCTGAGGTTACAAGTGCAGGTTCTCCCATGTGCATCCCTCTATGGTTGGCTCTACAGCTGTGCTTGGCTCCTGTGTATGTGCCAGTCGCACACGGGCGACCAGCCTCGCAGCTTGCGATCATTACCCCTGATGGGTTCACCCGGACCGGTCCCAGCAGTCTGGCCAAAGATGACCAACCTTATTGCAGGAAAAACACTGCCTCTTGTGTCTAAACTCTGCAGCTTTGGGTGCTTTTCCATCAGCTGCAGGCTTGTGGATGGATTTGGTTCCCTTGGCTGGGCTGGCCTCCTCTTTGGAGATGCTCTTTTGTTCATTAAAGCCCTGCTGGTCTCATACTCGACTACCATCCTCGCAGCTTCTCCATGGGTTTTAGGCTTCTGGTCAAAGACCCATGCCCTCACGTCCGAGGGGATCTGCTGCAATATTTGCTCTTGCATGACTAAGTCCAGTAAGGTATGGAGTGAAATAGAAGAGGAATCCGGTGCTGCTGCAGACGGCATAAATCCAGGCAAAATCTGGTATGTATAGACAAAGCGCGGCTCCATAACGTGAAACGCATTGAGGGGGTGGCTGAGGTGTAGCCTGTATTCTTTATGTGTGCCATTTCAGAATTAAGCCAGTTCTTCTACACATACTGGATTTTGCCTGGATTTTTGCCGTCTGCAGTAGCGCCAGAAACATCTTCTATTTCACTTCATACTCACCTTTCATGGACGCACGCTAGAGAAGCGGAGGAAAGAAGAGTGCAGGATCCAGGTCGGAGAGCTGGCAGAGGTAATGGATTTCTCGCTGAGCCCCGACTTTGTATAGTGGTCAGCATTTGCCCTTCATACTCTCATGCTCTCACATCGGCTCACACTGACACCCTATGGGTGCTGAGACTGTTTACCAGAGCGCAGGACCGTGTTTGTCTCACCAGTAAGGTATGGAGCTGATTAACCCCATTGCCCTCCACCCAATGATGGGCATACAGTGCCAGCCGGGCTCCGTAGTTCACGCAGGATTACTGGTGGTATCTTGCCCCTGCCCGGAACTTGCCTCGGTAAGCTACAGGTGTGAGGGCGTACAGGGCGAGCAACAAGTTTTCACATGCCCATAGTCATTGGCATCCACGTGTGGGAGGCCCTGCACTGTTTGTTTGGCCCTGCCGGCCAACAAGGGACATAATCTCATGACCATGCTTCCTCGTGGGACCATGTAGGAGTCACACTGGGTTTTAAAGTAATTGAGAAAAGCGTTTATTTCATCCGTGCCATCTACAAACTTGCTGAAGCTGTGATGGTCCACCTTTGGAATATCCTGTTCCCCGTTGATAAGATGGGAGTGGGGGGCTTTCTCATCGCAACAGCCATCATCTGGATATGCTCCGCTACAGTAGCCCCCTCTCCCCATGCGGTCAGGAGAGCTGTGAGCCCAGGGGTGGCAAGTCCGATAGCTGCAACGGCCACATCCTCCACACCCGCTGGTGCCAAGCCACCAATATCCAGGTGGTCACCCGCTCCCTCCCCATGTCCTGGCAGCCCCGGAGCTGGATTGACCTCCTGCATTCTAGGCTGGGTGGTGTCCGCTGCAAGTGCAGCTGAGGGGCCATGCCCCTCCGGTGGAGCCATTCAGGCTTCATGATCCTCCAAGTCCTGCTCCAGCTGCCCTTTTGTCTGACTGTCTGTCACCAGTCCATAGCCTGTACATCTGTCCATGATTATTTCTGTGTCCCAGGATCGGAACTTTCCTGAGCGGTTACTCATGTTGGGATAGATGACAGAAAAATATATTTCAGCGCATGGGATCAAATTAAGGAGAGAACTTTATGTCTCAGAGGCCAAGGGATTCCAAATGAGGTCTCACTCTAGATGTGTGTGGTACAAACAGTAATTTTAATAAAATAAAACAAAACAAAAACTTGATAAAACAATTATTCCAGCTGGGTGCAAAAATTACACCAACATAAAAATGGATATTAAATTAAAATAAGCATTCATCTTATACTAAGCTTCTAAAAGAACAGGCGCTTGTTACTCTGAAAAGCACCCCTTATGTACATACATTTGCATGTATATGTATAAGCATTTAAAATGTCTGCAATATTAGTGATGTCTGTGGTGAGCCTGTACTTCCTTCCTGGGGGAACAATGAAGACTATTAAATCCTCCTTGTAAACCCCCTAGGTGTTACAGACAGAACCCAATGCAGATCACTAAATATTTGCCTCCAAGGAAAAATCATATGAACATATCTTGTCAATGAAACCAATGACGTCTAACTGATAGTATATAGCAGTCAAATTTGTTGGTGAAAAAAGTAGTACTAATGAGCTTCTTCGTTTAGAGCATGCTATAAAAATATACAAATAAGAGATAAGTTGGTGTAAGTGGTGGTAAGGATAGTCGATCTTTATATTTCTGTACTTGTAGTATATATGGCTGTGTAAGAGGGAATAGGTAGGAGAGCAGTTGAAACAGATCCCTTAAAGAGATATCTTGTACACTATTTGCAGCTCTCACAGAGTGAAAGAATGGGCTACTGTGCATACACGGGTTAAGTATGTGCAGGTGTTAACCCTTCAGCTGGAGTGTTGCTGTCTCTTCACACAAAACTTTCCACAGTTGTATTTGATCTCTCAGCAGAGAGATATTTTGGCTCCACTCACCCGGTGCAGGCTGCAGTTACCTGTACTGAGTATCTGTGGGATACTACAGGTGGGAGCAGTTCCTCTCTGCTCCGTGTTGCCTCCGGCTTAAACGAGTGGTTTGCTGCACATGTCCTTGGGGGTACTGCGACCCACCAGCTGCTCCACTTCCTCCTCTGCTGCTGTCCAGTGCAGTTTTCCGTCCGCAAGTGTCTTAGCAGTCACGTGATGCGCCTCCAAAAGGCTCTGCTGACTTCGTGTCTCAGCGTTCTTACGTCTTACGTCTGCATACTTTACCTCACATCTCTTACTCCAGCTATCCCCCGTCGATCGTGTAAGGTCCACAATGTTAGGTGTGTTGGCGCCAACAAAAAAATATTTGAATAAATGTATCCTCTAACTCACAGATATACCACTTCTTTGGCTGGTTGAAGGTTTCAAGTGTTTGTATAGTTAACCCTACGCGTTTCTCCCGTCAAGGGCTTCGTCAGGGGTTATGTTTCTCTATGTCTAAATGACTCCTCTTTTTAGGTGCCAGTTCCTGTACCCGCCCATGTTTCAGCAGCCTAAAGATTATTAATTAGCCTGATTGGTAAACACAGTGCACACACATCATACATTATAATTTATCCAAAATAAGCATGGTGGCTATAAACTGCAATGTAACCAAGAAGATTTATAATAAAGGTGTTGTTAACACCCTAAAAGGAGTTTCAAAAAGTGGTCCTTTTATAGATTGGGGTTTGTTGAGGTTTAAAGAAAACCAAAACAAAAAACAACTTATATATACTATTATGTATGTAGAACTCATTTTAGCATTTTAATTTAAAAATAGGGGTTATTTCAGATAGGGTGAAAAGGTTTTTAGAATCATAAATTCATGTCATAATGTACATTGATCTTTCTTGAAGGAACAGAACAGGAAAGAAAAGGAGAAACAAGGAGAAAAAGAAAACCATATTAAAAGGATATATAATGTGTATTTAATTCCCAAGATAATTGTGCATTGTGGTGTATTTATAGGAAGGAATTCAAATCTATCTCAATATTGTGTCCCAATGGAGTTAATGTCTTTAGTGTATAGATCCAATGGGTTTCAGGGTGAGATTTTTTTTTGATATAATCTCCTCCTCTCCAGTTTTTTTGTACTAATTCTATCCCACAAAAGAACAAATCTTTAGGATTGCATTGGTGCACCCTTTTATAATGATTGGACAGACTGTGTGTATCTATCCCTTTTTCAATGTTTCGCACATGCTCTGACAATCTTATTTTGAGTGACCTTTTTGTGCGGCCAATGTATTGGGTCCCACACCCACATGCAATGAGATAGACCACCCTACACTATTACAAGATATGTTTTCCTTAATCTTATATGTTTCTCCTGTTGGTTTAGAGACAAATTCTTTTACTTGGCATGGCTGTGACGTATTGCACCGACAGGCTTTGCATGTGGTGCATCTGAAAAAAACCTTATTATTTTGACTTAACCATGTGTCTTCTCTTTTCTTTTTTAGGAAACTGGGTACCAATTGTTGCTTGAGATCTTGTGCCTTTGAAAAGATTAATTTCGGCCTACCAAAAGGATTGGTTCAAGAATTTTGTCTCCTTCCAGAATATGCCAGTGCTTTCTCAGAACCTGTTCAATCTGTCTGGATTTGCTACTATATGGTGTAATAAAAGGAATAAAAGAAGCTGACTTATTTATTGTTTGATGTTCTTTTTCTCTATATAAGAGCATACTGGATCTATCTGTTTGGGAGACCTTCTGAAGTGCTCCCTCTACTATATGTTTATTATATTTGCGTTCTATACATTTTTCACTGAGAGAGGATGATTGTACAAGGAAGTCACTGTTTCTAGAGCAGTTACGCTTTAGTCTTCTAAATTTCCAATAAGGGATATGATCAAGCCATTGTTGCTTATGTTCGCTGGTTGCTAGCAAATAATTATTGCAGCTGACATTTTTGAAGTGGGTTTTTGTGTGTATGTTCCCTTCCGCAATCATTATCAGTAAGTCCAAAAATGATATATTAGTTTTGCTGTGAGTATGGGTAAAATGCAAATTAACATGATTGTTGTTAATATTCAAAAAACTCAATCAGGGTATCTTCAGGCCCCTTCCAAATGATAACCACATTGTCAATATATCTGTGCCAGAGCACAAGATTCGCACCAAAGGTGTTATTAGACCATACAAAATGGTCTTCCCACCAACCCATAAAAAGATTGGCTGTACCTCTTATTTGCATATAGTACTCGTCGTTGAACCAGAAGGAATTGTGTCCCAGGATGAATCTAATACCCTCAATAAGAAATTTAATTTGAGATTCTTTGAGGTCACCATATTTCTCCAATCCATATTTGATGGCGTCACATCCCTGCACATGATCAATACATGTGTACAGGGATGTGACGTCACAAGTAGCCAATATGTAGCCATCCTCCCACTCTATTTCTCCTAAAATGTGTAATACTTGTGTGGTGTCATGTAAAAAGGATGGCAGTTTTTTTTTACATATGGCTGTAACAGAATGTCAATGTACTCACTGAGGTTTTGGTTAAGAGACCCAATACCCGATAATATGGGTCTACCTGGGGGCCTCTTAATATCTTTATGGATCTTGGGAATATAATAGAACACCGGTGTAATAGGATGTAATATGTTTACGTAATCATATTCCTTCTGGTTCAATATACCCAATGTAAAGTTCCCCCGTAAAGTTTTCATTTCACTGGAGAATTTATTAATTGGATTGTTGGTCAACTTTTTGTATGTGGTAACAGCACTCAATAGTCTCTTCCATATAATCCTCCAAATCTAAGATCACAATTCCCCCCCCCCCTTGTCTGCTGGTTTAATAACAATTTATTTGTTGCTAGATAACTCCTTCAGGGCTTTTGCCTTCTGACTGGAGATATTAATCTTAGACGGGTTGGTTTTGATATCTAGTTTCTCTATATCGTCTTCTACAAGTTTTTGAAAGGTCTCAATATAAGGACCTCGGCAGAAAGCGGGGAAGAAAGAGGACTTATTTTTTTAGGATATATGTTTGTATTCTTGTGGTATATTATCATCTGTGTCTCTTTCGGTGCTACTTTTCAAGAAATACCTCATAAGAGTTAGACGTCTGATGTATTTTTGCACATCTATATATGTTAGGAACTTACTCGGTTGGCTCGTTGGGGCAAAATTAAGACCCTTCCGTAGGACTGATTTTAGATGTATGTCTAAATCCTGTTTACTAAGATTGAATATACCAGCATCATTCTTTACTTTGCTAATCTTTTTGTTTCCCTGTTGTCCTCCTCTATATCCTCTATGTTTCCTTCCTTTCTTTTTATCGATCTGGATGGTGTTTGATTCATTTGTGGTGGTTTTTTCTCCACAAAAGGATTCTCATTGTTTTTCCGCCAAAATGTACCTCGTCCTTAAAAAGATGTTTCAGGTTTTTTTGGGATCTCTGGCTTGCTAGGTACTTTTTCTTTTTTTCATTTATTATTATTATTTTGATCAAAGCGTTTTGGTGGATATCTTTGATATCCTGTATCTCTTGGACCTCCCCATGTATTGGGGTCCCATCCCCTATGTTGGTAATATGGTTCTCCTGGAAAGAAATTACCATACCCATCTCTGGGTGGATATGGGTCATTCCTTTTGTATAGTGATAATAATACCATTACTTACATTGTTGCAAGCTCATTTAGCGCCATCTTTTTCTTTTCTATTGACTCATGTTGGGATGTTTAACACAGGGGTATGGCTAAGGGAAACTATGAAATACCTCATGCTCTTGTGAAGCGTGTGCAAGTTACCACTTGTCTGGGGAGCTTGCACTCTACGAGTTTCCCCACTATGTTATAGAATCCCGCAGGAGACTATACCATAGACTCAGTCAGCGTCCCACCTCTACCACCAATAAATAAGCTTTTCACAGGAAACCAAGACTTATACACAAATTAATACCGAGATTCTGGACTGAGCACACAAGATGAGTAAAATAAATTGTAATTTATTTATTTACAGACAAACACACACATTTACACAATTATACTTAATAAAACACTTACTGGGTACAGGGAAATGAAATCGAATGTCCTTGGAATGAAACAAAGTCTCTGGGCACCCTTACACGCATGCAAGTGGGTGCGCAAATTGATCCGTGTAGCAGTTCCTAGCTAGGGGCACAAGTTGCCACCCCTATATATCGGCCAAAAGGACAAAGTTCGTTCAGTCCTTGCAGGGTTCGTTTGGGAACCCTTAGCTCTATCAAATTCCAGAAGAAGGTGTAAATCTTTGTTACGATGTTGGTTAACCCTTCACACTCCGGAACCGCTGATGCTAAACCTTCGACGTTTCTTGGTCAAATCTTAGATGCATCTGCTAGAGACTGGCCAGCAGGTATTTTTATAGAGTTGAGGGTCCTATACCTAACATGCACAACTAATCTCGCTCATGGGAACATTTCTCCCACCTATCCTCGACTTGCCAGTACCTTGCAAAAAGGGCAGAAGTTCCCGGTTTGCATGGAGCATGTGCTAACTTCACACCTAAGCTCCTTAACATACCGGGTCCAACACCTTACCTGGCGACTCTAAGACTGGGGTTTGGCCACCAAGTGTGAAGTGCCCATACTTTACACCGGTATCTGATACTTACAAAATTCCGGCCACCCTGACACCTAGGATCTCTGAGGCTTTTCAACTCTGAACTTCTCATAGACTTTGAGGCACCAACTCTGCAGGGTGCCTCTGAAGTACGGAGATGAAAACTCCCTCAGCTCATTCAACCTTAACATATTTGCATGTTAAAGGATTGATTACCGGGTAAACATTAAAAGTTTCCTGTCTTCACATTTAAAACCAGCACTGAAACCCATGTTCATCTTTATAAACAATATGAAACAAATATGTATGTGTGTTATACTTTTCCAGCCTCCTTGGATCCAAAAATTAGAGTGCTAGCTCACTCCTAGCGTGAGTTAGCTTACTTAATTGGACGGGTTGTGATGTGGTCTGCGGTTTAACCCAGTTCCCACGCCAATATACTTTCCCCTTACAAGTTAAGTGGCTAACAAGACCGGTGGATACATTTTGACCGAAAAGCACTTCAGCTAAACCGCAAACCACTTATTCAATTGCGCTTGCGGTTGAGAGGTCTAGGGCTTAGAAAGTGAACCATTTACTTCAAAGCGGCCACCCCTTCATAGCCACGCTTCTTCAATCAGCACTTGGTTTAGCGCTAGCAGCTCCCCCTTGTGTCGCAAATACAATTGGTACATTTTACACATATTCTCATAGCTGCAGCTAGGTATGGAGCTGCAAAATGGGGACAATATAGATGGTGGAGGGGAAAACAGGTCATTATGGTGTACACACAATTAACCCCTTCAGTCCAAAAGCGATTTAGGGTTAACCAGCCGGGTATAATGCCTTTATTAGTT
The DNA here is from genome assembly GCA_036426205.1 of Ascaphus truei. Lineage (NCBI taxonomy): Eukaryota > Metazoa > Chordata > Amphibia > Anura > Ascaphidae > Ascaphus > Ascaphus truei. Next base: position 13,222 of record WSYH01001013.1, on the reverse strand, counting down.
GCCTGTTTAACCCCCTATCGCCACATTCACCAATATCCCGGTAAGCACCCTCACCCTCCCCTTGTTAATCTTCCTCCAGGGGTGGCATCATTTAGCCCACCTTGTGATGGAGGGTCTCCACTGCGGCTGCAGTCTCCGGAGCCGTGTTGGAAAGTACAAAAAGGCTTGCTTCCTGCTGCTCCAATTCCTCTTCTAGATGTGGCTTTGCCCAACCAGCTGTCAGTAACCAATACTCCTCACACCTGTGCCACGAGCCTGGCACGATCCCAGGACTGGAACCGTCTGTGATGAGTACAGGGGTAGTCAGGCCTAAATAAAAGTATTATCCCCGTCTTATTATCCCCCACTTGCTATGGGAATGAAGGGGTTAAAAGTATTTGCCATGCATTGCTGTCTTTGCCCTGTCCCAGTCTTTTTAACCCCCATTTGCAGGCTATTCTCTGCCTGCTGTAATGAATGAAAATGCATTGCCTGCTATACTCCTTTGACGACACAAGATGAAGTAGTGAGCATCGCAGCAAGCGCTGATTGAAGAAGCGTGGCTGCGGTTAGCAGGCTGTTTGAAGTATGGTTATCCATTTCTATCAGTTTGACCTGTAAACACAAGTCAATTGAAAAAGAGGCTTGCGTTTAAGTTTTACCGATAAATGTATCCGTGCCTTGTTAGCTCCCCAACTTGAAAGTCGGAAAGTCAATTGGCGTGGGAACTGTGTCAATTGACCTGAGATTTCGGTGAACTTGGTTCCCACAAGCCGGCATTTCAATTAAGGGGGGTAACTCGAGAACGGAGGCACCCAGCACCCTGGTTTTTGGGATGCAAGTATAAATAAATAAAACATGATAATACATATGAAAATTACAGTGATAATACACCCAAAACATGATGTTTTATTGAAGTGTATAAAAACTGTGAATTTAAAATGTATAGGCAGGAACTGTTTCTGTAAGCCCGGGAAAAATTCCTTTAGCATGTAAATGTACTAAGGGTGAATGATCTAGGGGTATTTTCCATCCTGCATTTCAAAGAGGTCGCGCTGAGTGCAAGCCTCTTAGTCTAAGGGAAATGCAGGGATGAAAAGCCCCAGAGATCCAAGGTGTGAAACGGGCCGGGATGTTGCAGAATGGCAGATCCTGGGCAATTGACACCATTGAGCCAAACCTTAGACTAAGGGACGCCAGAAAGAGGGTGTAACCCAGGTATGCTAAGTTGCCCGGGTGTCAAGCCGACACATGCGCTTTGCAAACCGGGAATCCTTTTTGCCCGGTTTTGCAAACTGCGGGCAATGCGGCTATTGGTGGGTTAAATGTTCCCACGGAGGGGATTGGGTGCACAGGTTAACGATGGTAAGAAGCGGCCTATAACTGTGCCCGCCAAGCTATCCCCAGTGTTCTTCTTATGATCCGAGATGTAACCACGCTTCACGCAGGACTTTGTTCAAGCGCAAAGGGAACAGTTCCAGTACGCAAGGGGTTAATACCATCGCAACCAAGAAATTACCCCAAACTACGGAATTCGTTATCCCTGAGGACTCCAGTACAAATTCCTACAAACTCTTCCGAAATACTTTGAGGTGGCCAAGATATTGGATCGGCAAGTTGCGATCCAGCCACAGGTCCTCTAACTAAAGACTGTATTTCGTGCGCTTTCGTGAAAAGGACAATTTATTTTGTTTCCCCCTCCCAGTATGTGTTGTTTTAAGTGTATTCTGAAGTTGTCATGTGTTCGTCTAGTAAGGAAATAAATCACAATTTATTTTGTACCTTGTTCTGTTCAATCGAGTACCCAGAAATATAAAAGTGTTGATAAGTTGGTATCCACTGTGACACTGTCCTGCTCGTCTGTCCATAATTCACCCGCAGGCAAAAAGAGAGGGTGCAAAGGGGTACTGTGCTTTTCGCTTCTCTTGCAAATCGTGTTTGTGTTATCTCCCGCTTTGCAAGCTCTTAACCGAGAGCCTCCCCGCTATCTTATAGTATCCCGCAAGATAATATAACATAGGGTCAATCAGATCCCGCCGCCGCTGCCACTAGTTAAAACGCCTGTCACGGGAGACCAGCGCTTACCTTACGAAAATATCCCTGGATCCTTTGATTGACAAAACGTGAGAGAAATTAAATTGTATTTATTCTTACAGCTTTATTTACAAGATAACACTTACTGTAATGTAGGTAAAACAAAATAATTGGTTTCCAGAACAAAAGTCATGAAATGTAGTCTCTTGGTATTAATTCCCAGGAGCGGGGTTAATACGCAAACAAGAGACGGGAAACAGTCTTTGGCTAGGGCGCCGCTTGCAGCCCCTGTTTCTCCGCCGAAAGAAGTTACTTCATTCTGCGCTTGCAGAATTAATTTCCAAGTCCTTAGTCCTAATGAACTTTTACAGTGAGGTACAATCCTTGTTTGCGATGAAACCTCTTTGTACCACACGCTGTCCTTTCCAATGACACACAGATAAATGATGTAGAACACACACCCAATAGCCTGCGCGGGCTTATACCACCCTCCCTGTTGTTCATATAAACTATTCTTTGAACAATTACGTTTTTCTCTTCGTAATTCACCCTGTGGAATGTTGTTGAGCCAGATATTTAAATGGTTGCTATCTGCCTCTATGTAATTGAGGCAACTTACAGGTTTATAGTAAGTTTTAGTGCATATGTCGCCGTTTTCTATGTAAATAAGTAAGTCAAGAAACTCAATTTCACTAGTGCTAAATTTAGAAGTGAAGTGAAGATTAAATGTGTTGTGATTAACATTATCAAAAAAAGATGATAGTGTACTAATGTCCCCCTTCCAAATAAAAAATATATCATCCACAAAATGTGTCCAAAGGACCCACTTGGTCTCAATATGGTTATAGACCTTGGTGCATTTATGCAATAATTAAGGATAGTAAATTTTAACATAGATATAGAAATTATGATATGTCTGTATCCCAATGGTTGGAATGCCTGTCTTGGCCGTTATATAGCTCTATGCCTGATTTCTACCTATATTATTATTTTCAATCAAAAAATATTTTTTTTGTATTTTTTTTTGTCTTTTATGTTATGCTAAATATATGAATATTTTATGATATTGTTTAATGAATATTGTATAAAATTTATACCCACACAAAACCCATTATAACTTTATATTTTATACTATGGGGAAATTGTGTTGATTTCATTTTTTTTAATTTTATTTAAGATATTATATGTTATATCCATCCTTGCATTTTCGTTTTATTTACATAACTTATTTGATTTAAGTTATTTGATTTTTAGTGTTTTTTATTATTATTTTTTATTAAAATTGTTTATCTAGGTATATCATTTATTTTAAACGATTTATGGGTTCGCTATGTATTTCTGTATTCCTGCCATTCAGATAATGTTCTTGTGAATCCAGGAGGTATGTGGGCATTGGTTAACCATTTAACCTATTGGGAACCAATATAGCCTATCAAACCACCAACAGGATACACAACTACATTCCCCTGACAAAGTCTTTACACTAAGACGAAACGCGTAGGGTGGAGGTTCTAAGAAGATTTCTTTAGCCTTCCCTACTCTCTGAACTGTCAGTAGTCGATACACCAAAGATATTTTGTATTGGCAATATCCCCCGTAACTTTGCCCTGACAGACTTTCCCAACGTGACGTCACACTCACGATCTCGCGAGACTGAGAGCTAATCGGGAGAAACCTACAGGCAGCGGTGGACAGATGCACACCGACACACAGAGACCCAGCGTCTCACGTGGAGCCAAGGCAGACCGCCGAGCAGCTGGAAGAAGAGGATTATATTGTCCTATATGTCTGATTTATCTGCTACTTTGTAAGTAGCTCTCTACTGTTGCGCAGTTTCAATAATACAAACTTACTTTCACCATATTTTGCCTTCTCTTTTTTCTTTTCGGAGACTCTAATCCATGGTCATCTATCATGTCCCCAGTCTAATTAATTAATCAATATTTTAGTAGTATACCATTTATTTGCACCTGGGTTTTCTTTCTCTCTAATATATATATATAACACCAACAACCCCTATACCCCACTAACATACAGTACATATATGACATTTTTGGGATGCACAGCAATGATTCTAAAGGCCGTCGGTGGCCCTCGGGTGATCCCCGCAGGTGTCCCTGAGTTCCTGCAGTACCAATACTGTGCCCCCCAAAAATAATTTAAAAACACATAAATACTAAATACCCCCGTTATTAACCACTATAGTCATTAAGGGGTTAACCCACCCTCACCCACCATGTGGGAGGCCTATACACCCTCCCCCACTACCCACCCCATGGGGCCTAACCACCCTCAACCACTACCCACCGGGATGCCTACCCACCCTGTCAAGGGGACAATACCCCCTTCCCCCACCCCCGCTACCCACAATAAACAGGACTATATTTAATAAAAAATACATAACCCACCCCCTGTGCCCCCTCATAAATACATGGTTTATTCTTTAACATACAGGGTTAATACCCCAGGCCCACGTGAGTCCTCTGTGGTCCTGGCGGGTGTCCGCAGGCCCCACAGTGGCACAGCAAAGGGGTGCACACAGGGTCTGGAGGCCTACAGGTGGTCCCCATCAGGTGCCGTGGTCCTCCAGGTGGTCTCCACGGGCCCCAAATGGGATCTCCACGGGTAAGCCCACAGGTGTCTGGGGGGGCCCCGAGTCAGCCCCACAGGTGTCTGAGGGTCCTCAGGTGGTTCCCATGGGGGTCTCTGGCCTCGGGTGGTCCCTACGGGTCCGCGGGGTCCCCACAGATGTGGGGCCCCCGGTTCTTCCCCCCAGGTGTTCCCAGCCTGGTATCCGTGAGCATCCGTGAAGCCTTCAGGTGGTCTCCAGAGGTCCCTGCAGACCTAAGGAACCAACCCTGTATTTAAAATAAATAAACCTTGTCCTATACATTTAAATAAATAAACACCCCCCCTCCCCCCAAACACATACAGTACAGTAATGTGCAAAATAACTATTATCCAGATATGGATAATAGATTATTTGCCCATTAATAAACACATAAAACAGCATCAATCAAGTAAATAAATAGAGTTCTACTTACCCTCTGGCAATGAGATGCAGTCCGGTCATCAAACGTGCTCCATTGGCAAAAGAATGCATTGAAAAAACTTTGAGATGCCAGTTAACACCTTAATCACCTTAGGGGGCACAGAATTGGTACTGCAGGCCTGCGGGGAACACCCGAGGGCCACCGCCGGCCTATAGTATCAATTCTGTGCATCACAAAAATGTAATATATGTACTGTATGTTAGGGGGTATAGGGGTTGTTGGGGGCACAGGGTGTGTATGCTGTTTATTGCAATGCTTATTGGGGGCAATTGTCCCCAAAACATGCTATTATGCCTTAACCCCTTAGTAGTAGGGAGGCATACATTATGTCAAACTTTTTTTGACAGGTGCCACGCCCCTTTTTGCCTTAAGCCCCACCCCCATTGGTCATAACCACGCCCACATGTCCCGCCCCTTCCGTATCCGGTCCCGCCCCATCCGTATACAGTCCAGCCCCCTGCGCCAATTTTTTGCGGTCGACGCCCCCTGCGCCAATAAAACATGGTTGACGCCCCCTGCGCCAATTATTTATTATGATGTGTATTTTTTATTCTTTTTTTTGTGATTGGTGCGTACTGTTTACGTAGATAGGAGGAGGCGCGTACATACGCGGGGCATGTCCGGGCATGTTTATAGGCGTTTGGGACATGCCCGAACATGTTTTTTTTCATACGGGCAAGTCTGAACATGTTTATTCTGAAATAACGCAGTGCGCATGTCAGAAAATTTCAAAAGACTATGAAAAGAGGCCATAGCATTTTTTAAATTCAGACCGAATACTGCTTTAAGAGGATAAACCCCTCAAGTGTCAGGGTGGCCGAGTGGTTTAAGGCGTTGGACTTAAGATCCAATGGATGTATGTCCTCGTGGGTTCGAATCCCTCCCCTGACATTATCTTTTTATATATTTTTATTTGTATATAGTCTGTACATGTGTTAGCCGCAACAGGGCTACATAAAAATAAAAAGCACAAGTGTATAATTTAAAAAAATTGTTTATTTTATTTTTAAAAGATACAACATTTTCAATCATGAATTAATTACAAGGCATATTTACAAGTAAAAAAGTAAATAAGGTATTAAACGGCAGTTAAGGCATTAATAGACTAAATACATCTAGAGTCGTTAGGTTAGAACGATACATAGTATAGAGGGACTGCAATAAATGTCTTATTTACAGTGGGGAAAAAAAAACTGTGTGTGCTGTGCATGTGCATAGTAAGTGAAACTTCTTTGACTTTTGTCACAGAAATTGACTTATAACGCGCGTGCTCGGCACACATGTGTCAGTCAGTGTATGTGTTAGTCAGTGAGTATGTATGTGTGTGTCAGTCAGTGTATGCATGTGTGTCAGTCAGTGTGTGCATGTGTGTCAGTCAGTGTGTGCATGTGTGTCAGTCAGTGTGTGTGCATGTGTGTCAGTCAGTGTGTGTGTGCGTGTGTCAGTCAGCGTGTGTGTGTCAGTCAGCGTGTGTGCGTGTGTCAGTCACCGTGTGTGCCAGTCAGCGTGTGTGCGTGTGTGTCAGTCAGCGTGTGTGCCAGTCAGCGTGTGTGCCAGTCAGCGTGTGTGCATGTGTCAGTCAGCGTGTGTGCGTGTGTGTGTCAGTCAGCGTGTTTACGTTGTGTCAGATAGCATGTGTGCGTGTGTTAAGACAGTATGTGAGTGGAGTCAGACAGTGTGTGTGGCGTGGGTGTGTGTTGTCAGTCAGACGTAGTGTGAGTGGTGTCAGTCAGCGTGTGTGCGTGTGTGTGTCAGTCAGCGTGTGTGCGTGTGTCAGACAGTATGTGAGTGTGAGTCAGTCAGCGTGTGTGCGTGTGTCAGTCAGCGTGTGTGCCAGTCAGCGTGTGTGCGCGTGTGTCAGTCAGCATGTGTGCGTGTTTCAGACAGTTTGTGAGTGTGGTTCAGTCAGCGTGTGTGCGTGTGTCAGTCAGCGTGTGTGCGTGTGTCAGACAGTATGTGAGTGTGAGTCAGACAGTGTGTGAGTGTGAGTCAGTCAGTGTGAGTGTGAGTCAGTCAGTGTGAGTGTGAGTCAGTCAGTGTGTGAGTGTGAGTCAGTCAGTGTGTGAGTGTGAGTCAGTCAGTGTGTGAGTGTGAGTCAGTCAGTGTGTGAGTGTGAGTCAGTGTGAGAGTGTGAGTCAGTCAGTGTGAGTGTGAGTCAGTCAGTGTGAGTCTGTGTGTGTGTGTCAAGTCAGTGTATGTATCTCTCTCTGTGCTGTGCCCCCCCCTCCTTCTCCCCCCCTCTCACTACCCCCAGCGGAGCTGCGGACACGGCTGTGTGTCCTGCTGCAGCCAGCCAGCCACCCCCCCCGGCGACACGGTGGTCCCACTACCCCCCACTTCCCACTACCCCCCTCCTCCCACTTCCTGCTCCTCCCACTACCCCCCTCCTCCCACTACCCCCCTCCTCCCACTTCCCCCGGCAGAGCAGGAAAGGGGGGGAGGAGGGGGGTGTCCCGGTCGGAAGGTCTCTGCTGTCCCAGCCGCACCGGCAGCTGCGGGTCGCTGTTTGTGGGTGACGGGGTGCAGTGCGGCATGGCAGCGTGCGTGTGGGGGGGGTGGGAACAGCGCCGCTGCCCGCCGCTTCTGCACATGTATGGCGTCTGTCAGCGGCGCCATCACAACTGTGCATGCGCGGCATGGCAGCGGGCATGGGCAGCGGACGGGGACAGGGAACGGCAGCCGCTAGGAGCGGCGTCAGCGCCGCATATGTCAGCAGCCATGTGGGGGGAACAGCGGCCGTTAGGACAGAAAAGGGCTCCATCCCTGGGGTATTTTACGCTGTGTAACAGTGTGACTTTGTGTAACACTGTGTGCCAAATCCAGTAAATTAGAGCCAGGTATAACCTGTTTTTTATAAATAAATTCCCCTTTGTCATTCCAGCTTGTAATATGTTTAGCCTGAAACATTTTACTGAGCAATAACTCTGCATTTTTCTTGAGGCGGACATTCACATTAGTAACAACCTAACGAATCAGATTGTCAGTCGTATCTGCTGAGACAATATCCTGGAAGTGTAAAGGGGGAGAGGCTGTTTCATCAGTAGGCATTAAAAGGGTTATGCGGTTCTTCTCCCCTTCGCTCTGTTTAGCATGCACCAAGTATTTCTGCAGGACAGTAGTGTGTCTTTTTATCTTTTCATCCTCTAATAAATTATTGCTGTTTAAGATCGCATTAATTTCTGTGTCTAGGCGCTGCATGGCAGCTTCACGTATGTCGCCCTCTCGCTGGGGGGGACGCTGTAAACGGTCCATATCTTGTTTGGGGACCAGGTACATTTTCTCAGCATATTCCATTAGCGGTTAGTGAGAAGGCCAGTCAGCAGCGGTATAGCAAAACCCAAAAGAGAGCCAATAAAGCTGCCGGACTCCTTCACCAGGCGTTTCTTTTTTACAACTGTAAATTTTTTATCGCTCAGCTTTTTTATAATTTTACGCCACTTTTTAAGTATGCCAATTTGCCTCTTTGATAAAGGTATTTTACCTTTTAGAGCATTGAGGGCTATCTCGCATATGGCGATGACTAAATCATTAGACGCTGAACACAGAATAACTTTTCTTTGCTTTGGTGAAGCCCTTATTAATGCTTTTAAAGTATGCCAATTGCGGCGTAGTCGGTTAGACGTTTACAACAGCGGAGCGGCTACAATTAATGACAATTTACAGATAATTATCTCTTTTTAGAACTGTTTTTTTTTAAAACATAGACCTGTGGGGTTGTCAGGCGGAAAGATACCGGTTCTTAAGCGGTACTCATCAGGGGTCGTGGCTCTTAAATCTACTAACAAAAAACCATAGGGGGACCGTGTGGCATCTTCAAAAGCCTCTAAAAAGAAGTGTGATTTACCAGGATACATTTGACGCGCTAAGGTGTTAATTTGTCATTTATCCCTTGGATTTTTAAAAAGAACCATATATTTAGTGTTTAAATTTATGGTTCTGCTTTTTTTACCCTGGCAAAAAACATTTTGTACGAGGTACATGATACTGAGGTTTCTGTGATGCACATACTTGGTGAATGCTTTCTCAATTTCAGAGCTCTCACTGGCGGCTTCCATCAAGTCATCAACGATTGTCAAATTCACTTTACCCGGGGGAAAAAGAGCATCGTCATTAAATGTAGCGGGTATACCCTCAATAAATCTAATGTGGGGCATAGTGCTTAACAGTTCATCATAAAGATTTTGCCAGCATGCATAAAACCATACGATATTATCAGGCCGGTGCGACAAGTGAGTGCTAGAATGTTGCAAAATCTGTTTAACAAAATAGCTTTTCCATGAATTTGACGGTCCGGCTAAAATGCACGAGAAAGGATGTTGAAGCCTGATATCCATTACAGATTTATAATTAGTAACCAAAGGGTAGGGTTGTGAAGTCGTTGGTCAGCTGTCGTTTCGTGTACACACACTTTTGTGTTTTCTGTAGAGGACGAGTCTCAATCTGCCAGTAACATTTATTTCGGACAATCCCAGCCTGTTGTACCACAATCTTTTTCTGATCTTCAGGATCAGAGTTTAAGGGGTAGTCCAGGACAATATCTTTTAAAGTGTCAAAGTTAATCAATTCAGCGTTTGCAGCGTTCAGTGTTATACCTTTAACTTTTAGACACGTTTTACCAGTGGAAAGCTTGTAGCCGTACAGTAAGTCTAGGGGCCGGCGGAAACAAATTCTGTAATGTATGTACCAGTCGGTAGTTCACTAGTCAGCTCCCCTAAGTAGTCCCCCATAGGCGGATTCCAGTCACCTGTTTTGCTAACAAAAAGACAGAGTCATGGTTGAGACACCTCTCTTGTAGCTTGTCCAAAACGTTGTACAGGTCAAGTCAGGCAAAACGTTGTACAGTTCAAGTCGGGCATAGGCGGTCATAAAACAGGCAATAAAAATATTGACATTACGACCTACAGTGTATCCTTCCTTTGTATACTTCCAGCTAACCATGGCCGTGTCATCATCTAGGAAGTCTAAAGATGACACATCGTATTGCGTTGAAAAGGCGTAACCAAAAATTTCATCAGGGCTTGTTACAATACTTGTATTTTGTAAATTAGTCTTCTGACCGAATTTACCCCACAAAGAATTTAGAAACAGTTTAGAAATTTGTCTTTTTGCCGGGTTAATGTCTATTTTATCAGCACTTAAACGTATACCCTCTTTTGAACAATACTCTTTGATGTATTTTTGTTTTTTGGACTCGTCTGTACACCAGCTGGGGTAGCCAGATGCCTCCTGTTTGTCCCTGAGGTGCACCTTAATGTATTTAGCAAACAGTTTGTCTGTATAATGTTCAAAGTGCCAAATTTAAAAAATTTACACAACCGGTACCCTTTCTTCAACGCTGCCTGAATTTCAGCCGTACACCACGTACCGGTCAATGGCCGCTCCTCATCCGTATGACAGCAAGGCGTCGGCTGGTTGGTGACGGCGCATGTGCTGCATAGCGGAAACATGAGTTTGCCATTCATTTTAACAGGAAGGATGGGGAAAAATAAGCCTCTAGGCGGATAGACTTTTACTTTAGCAATCCCAAAGTACCTGTCAAAAGAGAGAAAATTCTCATAGAGGATCTTAGGGTGACCTGTGGGATACATTTTGGTTTTGTTGATAAAAGGATACAGGCTGGTAAAATCATAGTAGTGTGTACTCTCACCGGGCGCCGCTTTGTGGTACAGCTTAATAGCGTTTGTGCGGCCGCCGTAAAGTGCATCACGGGGGTTCATGGGTTGTGGAAAATCACTTTTAAGTAGAAACGCCTTTAGTTCCGTATCGGTCTCTAACATGTGTTTCCACTCGTGCTCCCACAGCTCACGCACCGCATAGCCACATTTGGTTTTTAGAAAATGTGTTTTGATGGCTGTTTTGTGGTACAATTGACCATATGTAAGAGATGTAACAGTGTTTGTATCGTTTTCATTGTAACACATGGGACAGCCGTGGTAAAAGCAGCCGTTGAATTCAAAGGCTGTTTGAACCCCATTAATCACCGCATAACCATCCAGAAAATAGTTACCCACCATCTTTTCACCGCCCCTTAAAGCATGTTGTATGACTATATTCTCCTTGTAAGACGCATACAGTAGCCACTGAGTGGCGGGCGTAGAGAAGCGTTTTTTTGTGGTGTTGTAATTGTCAGGGGGTACAATGGCGATGGTGTTACTTGGTAAAAATTTGAGCCGATACATAGCCATGCACACAGAGGCGAGGGTTCTCAGCTGAAAGGGGTCCACATTATAGACATCGTCCTCACCAATCTGAGACTCACGGTCGCTCATTACCGTATGCTCTGTCATTTCTATGACACTGTTTCTAAAGCAGATACAGGCTTTCTTCAAAATTTTTACATCCTCAATGCAATAGCTTTTAAGCTCAGCCTGAAAGTTGAAATCGCAATGTTTGTTCTCTTCATACCAGGACATGAACCCCGTTTTCTCGTCGGCCATCATGTACTGGGGACCGTAAAGCTCTATAGAGGGCATAGAACCGCTGTAATTTTGATTCTGTACAGTGTTAAAAAAGTGTGGGAAATGTCCTTTACTGCCTGTAAACCCCAGGGCCTGTGGCAACTTGCTGAGTTTCATGGGGAGGAAGTTTAAAGAGTCGATAAATCTGATATCCAGATCAGGTATTGTTACACATAATAATTTACCGCCTTGTGCTAGTAAATCTATTTTTATCTTCTCTTTAAGCAGCTGTTGCACCACAAAATAGGCATCGTAACGGCCGGCATTATGTGCGATGAAAGTGTACTCCCTAAAGGGCCTGTCTATGAATTTTTTTACAAAATCAGCCAAACACTCTGGACTCTGGAACTCCCAACCCTCAGTGCCTTCTAAAGGATGGGCACGACTTTTTTCTTCATCATCCCTTAACGGCATGGCGTAGACATAATTTGGTATGTGTACGCCCGTCTCCTGCATGCACTCAAAGTCATAAAAAATGTAGTTGTCAGTGAGGACCGGTGGTTTGTATGGACGCATGTAGCACAGGTGGTTGTCAAAACTGGCGATGTAAGCATAACAGACTCTACACTGCAAACCTCTGCATTCCTCATGATCATCATCCGTGTAGCGACCGCAACTGTCGCAATATTTCTTGCGCTTACAATCTATTTTAGCAGCTTGGGCTAATTTCTTGTGTTCACTCAAACAATGGAAACAAACAAGGAGTGAACTGCGCTCTAATAATTGTGAACAAAGTGGTGTGATCTTACAGTGATTAAGTGATTAAATATATATATATATAAACCTGTTACTTTGTGAAGGTGTGCGGCTGTATTCGTGGAATGGCTCCACAGACCAACTAGAAGAACAAATACAAAAGAAACAGCGCAAAAGACCTCATAGTGTAGTGTGAATAAAAAATTATATTAATATAACAGGTGAGTATTGCACGTACATCAGATAAAATAATTACTGGCAGTACATGTATATGGACATGTTACCAATCAGCCACGAGTGGAATGGGCGATCATCAGGTGGATTAACTCTCCTTCCCTTCTCCTTTAATGGATCAAGGCTGCCGTGGTGTGTGGTGTTAACCCGACATCCAGCTGCAGCGGTCCGGTGGAATTCGTCTACTTCACAGCTGTTGTTTCAGCGAGGCAGGCTCACGGCATCCAGTTTCAGCAGACAGGTGGAATTCATCTGCTGCACGGCTGTTAATCCAGCGAGACAAGCTCTCACTCGGTGTCTCTCGGCGTGTGACGTCTAGCTCCGGCGCGCGTCAATGACGTCATCCGGTAGCGTCTTCACGATCTCAGCCGGTCAGGGAGGCAGCGGGCGGGAACGGAGATTAGTAAAGGATGTATACAGGATACAAATGCACAGTGGGTAGTGCTAGAGGAGCGTCCTCTTATCCAACGCATTTCGTACTATTCTTCAGGGATATCAGAGGTGTCTAGAGGTGCGCTTCTTATACCAGTCCCTGTCTTGTGATTGGCTGTTTAGTTTAGTTGTTTTATTGATAGTGTAGATGTGCAGGGGGTCTCCGGAGCTTAACCGCGTTGGTTTCAGGTCTGGGGACCCCCTGCTCCCCGAGATACAGCCCCCTTTATGAGGTGCCGGTATCCCTTTGCTTGGTTTAAAGGGCCCGATCACGTGATCACAGCCTGTAAACCAAGCAGAGCAGAGGGATACCGGCACCCCCTAAAGGGGCCTGTA